>VZUI01025485.1:0-27995 GCA_013401135.1 Cettia cetti | reverse complement strand
AATAATAATAATAATAATAATAATAATAATAATAATAATAATAATAATAATAATAATAATAATAATAATAATAATAAAATGAACTGACATATACAGAATAACTCTGCCTCTCTCCTAAACTTTTCAATTCCCTCCATAAAAGTAAGGAAAATAAAAAAACCCACCTACACACCTATTTGTAGAGTGTAAAAGGAGAACACCACCAAGGTTTCTCCACAACTTCTGTAAGGGTTTGATGATCTTATTGTAATATTTGTTTGGTAAAAGTACACCAAATTTGGTCTGAACTCTTTAGTCACAGAAGCAGCATGTTCCGCCTTGTGAAAAGACAGTTTATATGACAGCTTGGGGAAAAAAAGGGCTGACGTCTGCTCTCCCTTTGCAGAGTGATAATGTGCAGCTACAGCACAGGGTAGCCACAGCTGGAAAACCAATGATGGATGCCGTGTTTTGCAGCAAATAAGATTCCAACACCTACTTTCCAATTTTCTCAAATAAAGAAAGGCAAGAAGATGACATTGGAAATGACACAATAATCAAGCACTGAGGCATCCATATTTTTGAGGGTTTTTTACAGCCTTTTTCCTCTGCTAGCAGCTGCACAAGAAACAGGAGACATCCTGCCAAGACATTGTGCTCTATTCATTTAGACCTTCATACCTTTACTTTCAGGAGAATAACGTGTTTACTAGATATGGTGTTTAAAAAAAGGAAAACAAAAAAGCAAAAGGCAACAACATCCACAAATTTACTAACTTTAAATGTTGAATGTTTTATTTGCAGTGAGTGTACAGCAGGGTTGCTCAATGTGGCACTACCTTCTGCCTCATCAGAATGCAATACAGCTGCACAATAGAGGATGTCACAGAATAATAGTTCCCCTCATGCCCCTATATCTGATAAATAGTAACCATTGTTTATCACAAGAAACCTGAACGCAGTTGGCAATATTACAAAGGACTCAGAAGTTCACTAAGGGTCACAGGACAGTTGCAGAGTTACATAGTTTTTTAAAAATGTTCTAGAGTGAAAATGCAACAAATGTTTCGATGGCCCTGAGTCAGCTTGTTGGTAATGCAGTTCATTAAAAAAAAAAAAAAAAAGGCAGGTACTGTCCTCGTCTCCTGGTGCATCTGAAGCTGACAATACATGTTAGCTTGATGATCCTTTTCCACCTGTTTATCTAACTAAGAATGCAACATGCTGAAGAAATCCTGCTGAAGATACTGATATTATCAATATCCAGAGGCAAGTACAGTGACATCCTCCTGCATGTCACTAGAGCAGAGAGGAAAAGAAACAAAATTAATCCTTCGTGAGAAAGAGAGAAATATTCCAGAAGAAAGGTGGAGAAGAAAGAGAAGGGAAAAGAAAGTGAATGGAAAACAAAAAAGTCATCTCAACTTTCCTAGTCAAACAATTAAAAAGAAGAAAAAATAAAGAAATATGCTTTGAATATGCTTTCCAATTCAGTGTCCTCAGTCTCAAGAAGATCCCAAAGTTTTCCACACAGCAACTGAGCTGTTACCTCTGCTCAGAAGAATTGCAAAAGTTTCATTACAACTGCCCCATTGGACAGCTTTGAGTTTCTGTCTTCAGTATCTTTTGTCTTTCTACCCTTTTAATGCAAGTTCTCAGCATTACAATCAGTCTGTTAAAGTTTAGGAAATTGAAATACTATTTTCACAGAAGCCCCAGTCCACCATGAAGTTTCAAAGAGCTTTCAAATTTGATGAAGTCTATGTATAGTTTTTGTGTGTTCTAATTAATGGCAAAATGATGAAAAAAAATTGATACTGAAAGCAAGAGCTCCCATTTCATAATTCAACATATTTTTCCCATAGAACACACTTACCTACAGCAAGTCTTCTGATCTCTTTCCATTTCAATTTCATTAATAAAATATCTTTTTCCCCAAGACAAGCCTCTCCCTGATTTGCCTTTTCTGAGGCAATAAGGACAATCTTTTGAACAGCATACTTGAAAATTGTCAAAAGCAGTGCAGTGTGAAAGGACATTATAGCAATTCATTTCAAGAGGTGAGAAGGAACTCTCACTTTTATTAGACCCAAGTAAAAGCAGTGAGAAGAGAGCATTTCCTGTAGCTGTCCTGGAGGGGAATCAGGGAGGTAGATATCTCTATGATATTCCTGCTGATGAGGAAGAGATTACATGTGGATGGCTACCATCACCACCCTAGATCAATTATATTCTGTACTAAAATGAGATTTCATTAGCTACATTGAGACTTCATTCTTAACTAATAAGTAAAAATTCTGCTTATTACCTGGAACTGACTCTTAATTACCTAAACTAGTGCTTCACTCTCACAAGTCACAGAACCTTGACACTGATGATAAACAGTAGTTCTCTGTTTATATGTAGATAATGTTCACACAACAAGGACAAATTGGAGTAGCTCTGTGGTTTTAAGGGAGTAAGGTACAACCCAACACCGATCCCTAGCATTTTAAGAACATAAAAGACCAAAACTGACTTCACCAATGTTTTGAGACTATTGGTCCATATAGTTTTGTGTTTAACTGCATTTCATGACTCAGAAATACCAGTGTTTTCTGAGTAAGACTATCTTGTTGGAGAAGTGATGAAAGATACCGAAGACATGGCAGTGAAAAAGGAATAGCTAAGCACTTCTTGAGTGCTTTAAGCACTGAAGAACTACAGTCATTGATTTGAGCTTTTACAAAGGATTAACAAATCTTTCTTTCCCTTTGGTGAAATTGCTTCTCTTTTCTAATCAAGTGAAACACGTATGTCTCTTTTCTATCTCCACCTTCCTTGGAAATATTCCAATTTTGCTTCACTAAGTCTGGAAGATACTCTTATCAATATTTCAGTGCAGCTAATCTTTGGGTTTGGTTTTTTGGTTTTTGGGGTTTTTAAGGTTTTTTCTTTTAATCTGTACAGGAAAATATTTAATTACAATTGTTTCACTCTAACAAGCCAGTTGCAGTGCCTTAAATATATTAGTGCTGCTAAACCCCATTGAAGCAATATGACAAAAGAAAAACCCAAACAAAAAAAAAAAGTCACTATTACTTTTGTTAAGGGGAAATTACAGTGTTTCCAGTACAACTGAAATGAGATGACATCTTCTAAAGATCATCTTTCATACAGAAAGTATGAAAGAGAAAAAGAGAAACTGAAGGGGATTAATTTGCTCACTTATAATCAACTAAGCCTGTATTCCACAATTTCCAAATGGACCTCAAAGCAAACGGGAAGACAGGCTAACAAAATTTCCTTAATCAGTCTTTCAAACAGAGATAGGGTAATTCATAAATGGGACTTAACATTCATGACTAACATTTTGCTGCTTTGATTTCTTGCAGAATTCAGAACTTCAGAATCTACCTGAGATTCCTTGAACACTGACTAGCAGAGCAATTTGTGCCAGACTCTTCCAGCTCACATCTCAGCATCCAGCTCCCACTGATGCATCTGAACCACAGTGTGAAGGAATTATGTTCACACATAAACGTGTGCTTCATCTTAGCCATAGGTATTTATGTGCTTTAGGAGAAGTGGAACAGGCTCCCAAGTGAGAAACTGATACACGTAATTTTCCCTTCTCTTACTGGTGCAAAAATAGCATTTTCAATGGGAAACTGGATTCAGCTGCCTGTTCTGGTAGGGAAAGGATCAAAGTGAAGCAACACTTTTCTGTCAAAGTGTCTTAAATATGCATTTGATCTTTTTTCTTAAGGATTTCTATTCCAGCTAGTTAATAAGAAAATACTCAAATCTCTATGTGTGCCTGTTTGCATATAAAGACTTCACTGGCACATACACAGAATGGGTAAGAGCTGATTTTCCAGGAATTAGACACAGAGTAAAATATCCTTCCTTCGCAATGTAGACAAATCTTCTGTGTTCTAGAATATGTCTAACTGTACAACAGGATCTGATGCTGTCATCCATAACACTTCTGTTTCCACCCCTCAAAGACCCAAGATTCAGCTTTACAGGATTTCTAACACAACATTGCCTAGCTGTGGTTTAAAAGGGGAATAGGATCGTTCTACCAGACCTTACACCGCACACAAGGGAACCACGAAGAGTCTGCCAGGGTCTGAAGCTGGAACAGTGTTCACAAAGTGACTTGAAAGGCTAGAGCAGCTAGAACATTTCAATCCTCTACATTTCTTTCCTTTTTCTTCCTAAGAAATTTCCACTTTCAGTCCAAGTAGCCTAATCATTACCTGGGGCGATATCTATGTACTGGGCCTAATTAGTTAAAAATACAGCACTGCAATCTTCCCAAGCTTGCAATTAAGACACCATATTAATCTTAGTCAATAGCTTTATTCTGTTTATTTTTCAGCTCAGAATGAAGATAAAGTGATGGATGGTAACCCTGAAATCTAATCCTCTTCAATCCCACAGGCTGTAATCTAAGGAAATGATGTGGCACACTTCTCTTTGCTGTTCTGCCATGTCTCACACCTGACCTAGAGCAATCACCTCCAAGAGTGCTGATTAGCTCTTTGGCCCTCATCAGTTCTTACTAACAGAAGTTAGTAACAAATTACATGGATAGGTAACCCCAGCAGCTGAATAGAAAACACCAGTTGTTTTGACAGAGATTTATAAAAGCAATTTATAAACTATGGCCACAAAATAGTGACGCAAACCTTAGGGGCTCGATATCTTTGTGATGTTCAGTCATTTATAACCTGTGGGGTACAAGGTAAAACTCACCCATAATGGTGGGCAGCTGTCATAAGTTTTAGCAGGTTTGATTTTAAAATGAAGCTTGAATTAATAAACCTCTTACTGTTTGTTTTATTTTTTCTTTTAAGATAAATGAATGCCACAAAGGCACAAGAAGCGATTTTTGCCACATTGCAGGGTCATCTTGAGACCAGAGCTCTGTTGTTTTCTTGCTAGACCTTTAAATTAGTCACGGCTTTTGGGAAGACTAAATCACCCTGCTGATGAGGAAGAACTGGTAGAGTGTGGAGAGAAGGTTCAGCACCTTTACCTGCATGTGCTCTGACTCCCATCCCTCTCCACTCTGGTGCTCCCTCCCCTACCAGGGAATGTGAAGATGAGCTCTGCCTGCTCTAAACAGATGCAGCACTGCTGCAGTCCCGATGGATGGCAGCTATTCTGAGGGCTCTGATGAGCTTGGTGTTAAAGTGTGCCAGGCCCAGGTGACAAAATACTCCATTCTGAATGCAAATCATGTGCAGAAGTTAACCAGCAAGGGCACTAGGTGCAAAATTTGACCACTTGTGAGTACAGTGACTTGGATCATTTTCACCCTGCTCTTTTATTCACCCTTTATTAATTGATTAGGTGGTGAAATTCAAAATAATATAATTCAGCCTTTGTACTGCAGTATAGTAAAACTGACTTTTGGCTGTTTTCTAATTATTTCCACTTTCACATTACAGCAATGACAGCCTATTAGAATACAAAGAAAAAAAAAATAACAGGAGGGCTTACAGAGTTGTCTTTCACCAGAAGAGCACAGCACTGGATTCCTGCCAACAGCATTTTATGGGGATTCCAGGCAACAGAATCAGCCCTACAAAAATCATAAATGGAGAAAGGGAGGTGAAAATTGCATCTATAATCATGGGTACTTAAGAATCAAAAAAGACCAAACACAATCCAAGCAGATTTCCCATATACCCACCCCCACCACAGATTCAGAAATTTCTCCAACTATTTTTAAAAATGCAGCACTTATGGAAGACAACAGGCCACATAACATACACCTCAGTCCCTAGTAAGTGGGTCCACGGACTAAATTGACTTACCTGTGGATACCATGAAGCAGTCTGCAATGCTTCCTTGATATCAAAGCTGAGCCACCCCAAGAAGCCTGTTGGAACACATATAGAGCCAAGAAAATATTATTTGTATAAAGTTATTTTGATAATACTTCAACTAATAATTTCTAAAGACACCTATCTCATTTAAAACTTAGTTTACTACATGGTTAGTGGGCTAAATTTTGTCTTTAGTTTCATCTCCTGAAATAAAGATGGGAGCCTGGGGCTATGCTTGACACAGAGGAGGTTGTGGTCTGTGCCACTATGTGAGCCACAAACCAGAGAGGCCCTTCTGTGTAAGCAAGGGCAATGAACTGAAATGTCCTTGTATAACCAGACTCATTCCTGATACCAAATAGAGTCACTTCTTTTCCCCAGCCTTAAACTATCAGTGACAGCAGAAAGCCCCACTTTGCTCATCTTCTTCCTACTAGCCAATTGCCTTCTGAGAATTTCACTGGGGAAACTGTGGACAATGATAATCTCTGGCAATTGCAAAGGCCAGGCTCAGATTTTGCACAGTTATTCATATAAGTCATTCAAGCAAAGTCTGTCAGTGGGCAGTAGCAGCATTTCTGTCACCAGCAACCCAATTGACTTAAGAATCCCTCAGCTCACCTAAGAACTAAGTGTGTGCTCTAAGTGACTTAGACCTTCTCTCTAGTGAGGAGCTCTCCACTGAAACTCCTTATTTTGGCAGATGTGTCTCTCCAGGGAATTTAGAGGAAACCCAGACAACAAGGTTTTTATTACACAAGTTTAATTTCTGGACAACCTGAATCAGAGAAATGTGATTCTTTGTCATGAATTTTGCAAGGCTCATCAGGTGCTGTGAACCTTCAGCTCCCAAACAACAACATTTATCCACAGTGGAAAGGTGAGGAGATCATTTAAACACTAGACATGTCACACAGTGCATTTGAGAAGTTACTGCTAAATAAATAAATATACATAACGATTTTCAATATTCATACAGGCAGAATGCACTTAAGCAAACTACCTGTGAAGCAAGCAAAGCTCTTCAGAGACACACAAAAGACATCAGTCCACAAAACCTTTGGACTCAGCTTATAAAAAAAAAAAGTAAAGAAAAAAATCACTGATGTAAAGATTCCTGACCTAAGCATAGAAAATATATACTTGTTTGGTTTTTGTTCTTTTTTTCTTTCCTTGAAATGAAAATATGTGATAGCTGATATATAAATTTATCATTGGTATTTGCTTCACAGGCCACATACTGAGAGCAAGATCTGCTGTCTCTGGGAGACAGGATGGCAAAGACTCACAAGGGAGATGAAAGTTATTAACTTGTCTTAAAAAGTCATTCTCATTAGTGCCACACATATTAATAGATCACATCATATTTTACATTGTCATGCTCACAACATCCTTGCTGAGACAAGTGCTGCTGTACACACTGCAGGTGGGACCTATGGTAGGAAATTTTTTGCCTCAAACTTCATGGCAATCCTACAGAACCATGACTTGCAACTTCTTTTCTCCATCTAGTCCAAATTTGCCATGCTATGGGATGACAATCAAACTGAACTTCCTATTCAGAGATAAATTTTACTCCTCTCATTCTATGATTCAATAACACAGTCTCTAAGTTATTTCCTGATTTTTAGAATTTATAAACAACTCATGAAATATAATAAATTTTTACAAAATTTGCATCTAAAATTTCTGCATTTGAACATTTCTGTGTTTGACAGTCTCACACTGTTTGTGAAAAACAGGAGTAGAAAGGCATTTGAGAGGTCATCTCCCAATGAGCGTGTCACCCCCAAAAGCAAGATTAGCCATACTCCTCTCATTTCTCTCAACCATATCTTTTCTACAGGCTATTAATCAATGAAACAACTACACATGTAATTAGCATTGAAGTGAAAAATAAAATGCAGAGAGAGATCAGCAATTGCTATCTCCACAGCATTATTGGCCCTACTTTCTGACCTTTTTTAAACAACTACTACTGGAGATCCAGATGAGAGAAATTATATTACTCTCCTTGAGCCACCATAATACAAGATGAATTTGTGATCCATGTTTCTTTACCCAACGAGCAAGTGTTTAAGGATCCTGGGCTGGGGAAAAAAAAAAAAAAAACAAAAACAAAAAAAAAACCAAAAACCCAGAACCAAACTAAACAAAAAACCCCACACCAAACAAACGAACAAAAATACCGAAAAGAACCACAAAAACAACCAAAAAACAAAACACCATGAATGAGAAAGCATTTAAGAAGACTGAGAATCACTGGGTTTGTCTGGTTTTAAAGGCCTCTCTAATGATGGAGGCTGCACAATTTAAGCACTTAATTTGTGTGTAACAAGAATATCACCTTTTTAATTTAAAGTGTCAGTCCTAAACAATGTTACCATTTGTCACACCTCCAGTGGTCAGGGGAACAGATTAGTCCTTTTCTTTTAGCAGCACCTTTTAAAGTTTCTGTAGACTATTATGCTCTGTTTATTTGTCTTTTCTATTTTAAATAACATCAGTGTTCTCCATCTTTCCTCATTGGTCTTAATTTCTAGATATGATTCTGTTTATCTACATCGCTTTCCCGTTTTCTAATCTTTCTCCTGTAGGGCCTTCTTGTACTGCATCTTTTTATTTGGACAAAATTTAGATAAAGCAGATGGCGTGTGAAGAAGAAAGAATCATTTTATGTACCTCCTTTATTCAATTCTGAAAGGTATTCAACTCTATTTGAAAATATCACTGATTTATGAACTAAAAAAATATCTGGGCTTTACAGTAAAGATGTGCTATCTAGCCAACAATCTCCAGCCTGTGTTTGTATACTTGATTATTGCAGCATAGAATTCTATCTTTATTGAACTGCAGCCTAGTTTTTCCATCTTTTTTCTCCAAATTGTCAAAATCCCTTTGATTTCTAATCCTGTCCTCCCACTACCTTTTTCAGAAGTTTTATGTCATTTTCAAATTTGTCAGCATATTCTTTTTCATCCAAGTTATTTAAGGAAAATACCAGATAATTTCTACCCTAAGATAAACCTTTGAGGAATCCTGCTCCAATTTTTTTCTCCCTTTCAGGGAACCACTTGTGTGATGGTTCTGTGGGAATTTTTCAGCCAGGTTTTCACTCAGTATCAGAGCTGCAGCTTGGCATGTTTCTCTGGCTTTTTGATGAGATATTGCAAAGAAGAGTAAAGTTGACTGATTCTCCTCCATCCACGATACCACAGAAGGAGGGCAGATTGATCAAACTAGAATGACATATTTTGAGACAAATCCAGCTGAGGGCAATGAAGGGTAGGTCAAAACATGACCATTATCAACCTGTGTCCCACACAAGGTAATTGGGAACAAGGTATGAGAAAATTACAGTTTCATATGCAACAAATCACTTACAACTGAATGATGGGAATCACAGTGTGCACTGCCTGATTAAACTAATTACCTAAGCCTGGGCTGATAGGTCAAGCCTGATTTTCTCTGCTGGCCTAATAATAGGAGAAAAAAAAATAGTGAAAGTCAGGACCATCAGGGAAGAAACACTCACATATGGCATTTAAAGCTATGTGAAGACAATACATATACGAATGCTAGAGGACATATTAATGATACAAAAAAAAAGTTATTAAGAAATGCATCAGAGATGGAGGTCAATACAAGAAGCAACTGGTATACTGTAATGTGAACAAAATAAGCTTGATATAGCCTCTGCTCTTAGGCTTGACTGAACAGCTTGACTGCCAGGGCAGTTTGGACCTACTGGTATTATCTTCTTAAAACATTTTCCTTAACTCGCTTTTCCTCTCCGGCTTGTCTTCGTGTCAGACCTTATCTACTATTTCTGACTTTATTGAAATTTATCTTCCTGAAGCTCATTGAATTTCTGTTGACATTCTCCCTTTTGACCTTCCTAAGAATCACAAGCTTTATCATTTCATATTTAAGGAAAAGAGTATCCCTAAGGCAAACACATCAATTTTTGGGATCAGAAAATATTCTGAAATGAGATAAATCAGTATAAATCTGGAAACAACACCACTGACATTCATATAAGATATTCTTAGTAACAGCTTGTGAGAGCACTTACAGTAGATAATCCTGATGCCTATCAATAATGCATGAAAAGTCCTAAATTAGACAGAACTTTACCTGGGTTTTACTCTTTGTTTTAATTGTACCATACCCTTTTTTCCTTCAAAGTTACAGCAGGCCTAAACAGCAGTACACACTTGTTAGATTGCATAATGTGTAAATCATTCAACAAGAAGCCAGGCCTTTCACAGACTGCAGATTCTCAAATATTTCAAAAATATTGCATTCCATCTTATAGTGATAGGAGATATGCTTGCTTAAAAACAATTAAAATAAAAATAAAAAGAAACAATCCAACTCTTCTCTGTGTATCTTAGTCTTTCTGAATGGCAGGGACCCAGTCTCATTTGTACCTGCTCACATATGGTTTCAGTAAATCTATATCTAGTGGTGCTGTGTGAGAACAAATGTCACACTAAAAATCACATTCTGCTCATTTTACCATAGCACACTTATATATCCATGTGTGCCTGATGTCACTTCTGTGGAAAGCTTTCAGTCTTTCCCCATATCCTGTTCTCTTATAAACACAGCTAGAAATTTTTAATGAAAAAATAGAGAAATAGCCATCCACTTAACCCTTCACAGAGTGTGAAAGATAGAGAAAATACTGATAGAACTTCTGAAAACCACTGAATCATAACATGAATCACATATTAAGAGAACACTTGGTCTTTCAGACTGTAAACCCAATTTATTACTGGACATTTGTCCTTCTACTGGGAAACAATTAACATCTGACAACTACAGCCATTTTAAAACAGAAAATAACTTAAAGATATTCCTGTACATTTTTACTTTAGTTTAACATGAGGCAAAATTGGAAGAATAAAGTTAGTTCTTTTCCAAACACTAACAACTCGCTAAGGTTCAGAACAGGACCCAGGCTTATCCCACCATATTTTAGTTCAGCCACAGGGAGACTACTCACTGTTCTCCCACAGCCCCAGGAGATGGCTCCAGCCAGGTCTGTTTGACCCACCTAAAGCCCAACACAGATTCCAAATACATTTCTCTTTCCTCCAGCTATACACAGACACACAAGAGAGTTGTGTAACAAGAGTGCTGCACTTCTGAAAAACTTCAGTCCTTCTCAGCAGCACACAGCAGCGAGGCTTGGCAGACATTTTAAATATTAGTCCTAAATTCTCGCCTCCAAGACTATAAGAAAACACTTTTGATTCATACATACAGTGACTTTATTTATTAATGTCTGTGAGACATTCAATTGAAACATGCATCACTGCCTATGTGATCTTTCTTTAGATACTCAACATTAAACAAACACTTAGAAATTAAGAGCAGGTCTAGAAATCTCCACAAATATTGTTCCAGATTCTCTTCTTGCTCCATGATTTTTAATCTAGCAATTCTGGATTGGTGGCATTGCAAATATAAAGAGAATGCAATTTTAGAAAATATGAAGTGGCCTATCTTTAAAAAAATACATTTACAGCTAACTATTTCAAGCCATAAAAGGCACAGTGATTATTCCAAAAAGAATAATTAATGCATTTTTTTAATCCAAACCAAAAATTACAAAGAAATTAAAAAAAAAAATCTGAACAGTTTAAGAAAATGTTAGGACATATACAGGAAATTCAAATCTGTAAATATGAAACAGAAAAATTTATGACTGGTTGAGCCACAAACATACCTTTGTTTTAACCTATATGAACCTCGCACCACAATTCTAATGTGTCTATTCCCTAACACGGGGAACAGGGGGAGAATCATGTTATGTTTGTATATAATCACTCTTGATGCATTTTTAGGAGCTAGTAAGAAGAAGAAGAAATTGATTGTAAAATAATTTGGAAATATAACCTGATAATAACAAAATGGCTTTGGCTGCTTGTCAGAACCAAGTTATTTTCTGTTTTGCAGCATATGTAAAAGAGTCAAATCAGAACATATTCCTGGTCCCTATGCAAGGAAAAAGAAATGTTATTAGAGCCCAACTTCTGAAAAGAAATATCAACAGTCAAAGTAAAATAGCAATTATAAAAAAGCAGTGCTAAACAAAACCACACAGTACACAAACTCACATCAACATGAAGCCAAAGGCCATGATTTTCACAGATATCAGCAATTTTATCCAGAGGATCAAATGCTCCCAGTACAGTTGTGCCTGCTGTAGCACAGACAAGAAATGGTGCTGACCCCTGCAACAGGATTCAAAACAAAACAAATCAAATTATCATTTGCACTGCTCATCTCTTTCTTGTATACTTGTAGAGCAAAAGTATAAAAAGATCTAGGAATGTAGGACAAGGATGTGACAATCTACATTTTAGTTTCCCAGCAGAAGGTACTGTATTTAATAGTGCTGAATCTCTTTCTCTTTTTTCATTTTAAAAAATAGGCATTTTCCATTTCTAGTTCACACCATCCCAGGGCAGACTTCTGAAGCTTCAGACTGTTTTGACAGATGCTAGTTTTGTCAAAATCAAAACATACCAGATATTTGACATCTCTTTTATACACTGATTTTCATTTCTCAGTCTTCCACATTTCACTACCATATTTGCTGTCATTCTGACTGATAAAATAAAGCTATTAACTCAGCCAGCAGACTACCCATGCAAGTAAAGGGCTCATCCCTTTAGGATTTCTACCTGCACTGTCTCTACAACACCCTTTCTGCCTGGTGAAAAGGAAACTTCAGCTAGGGAATGTGATTTGCCTTCAGCCACATTGGTGCACATCATGACAGGGACAGTCACCTCTGTCTGATCTCATGCCTGACCTACAGCTCAGTGCTATTCCCTTTCTCCAGCTCCTGTCTAGGAAAGAAGAAGGTCTGTAGATGGTAACTGAATGTTAGGAGAGAGACTGCTGGAAATCTTGGATGGTGTTAAGACCAGTCAGGTGGGATAAGGAAAACTTTTGTCAGGTTGCAGTCTCAGACAGCCACTGACATTTTTGCTTCCCTTCAGCTAGCAGCAGACCAGCTCACCCATCCTCGCAGATCTGTGTGCCTGGTCTACTTAGGAGCAGAAACTGCAACAATGAAAAAAGAATTGTTGGAGTCTGTAACAACTCCACAGAAAAGGAGGGTATGGGCCCTAGCAATGGCTGTGCAGTCCCACTTGCTGGTAAATGCACACTGAAGGAACTGCTCTGCATGGTTCAACATCTGGCCTACAGAATGGCAATGCACTTGCTGAAGAGGCACTGAAGTTGTTATTAATCTGTACAAGCTGGGATCACTGAAGTTCATTTGCCGTGCATTAGACCTCTCAGGTGATCTAAGTGTGTCTGCGGAGGTAACTCAATGGAGTTTTAGTGAAATCAGACAACAGCTGAAAAATCAAACTCCACACAAGTCTTCCATGTATCTTTACCAAGCTGAAATCTGGTTGCTGGTTAGTTGGGTTTTTTTTGGTTTTGTGTTGGTTTTTTGGGGTTTTTTAATGTGTTGCTACTTCAAGCATCTACATAGACAGACAGGCTTGATTCACATTTACACTCTGGCAGTTTTATGCTTCTTTACAGTGCAGAAGACTGTTAGAAAAGTATGTAATTATGATCTATCTGTATTTTAGATTTTCTTTACAAATGGCTAAAGCAGTGAAAAGTAACATTGGAATGAACTTAAATTAATCCTATACATTCACAAAGACTTACCAGCCTTTAATTTCACTTCTTTGTCATTTATTCTAAGTACAAGCTACCACAATAGTTAATCAAACTTACAAATCAGCCTGAAGCTTGAGTAAATAACACTTGCAAGTAAGGTAAAGATGTATCCAATGCATCTATTTTCTGTTAGTGTTCTTCCCCGCAATTTTCTCCCACAGCTACATCAAAGTCAAAGGTTCTCAAGCAGCCAATTGGTAGTACAGATGAATACAGGGACAAGTCTCAGATCTCTACAAACTCCAATAACTGCTACCATTATACTTTTCCCACAAAAAAATAGGGAATTAAACTTTTATTACTCTTGACAATATAATTAAACTAATCTTCCTGCCTACATTCTCTAAAAAGAGAAGACTCTTGCCATTCATGTTCAGTGATCATTTTGTGCTTCAATCACCAGCAAATACATCCTCTGTTGTCTAGAGTCATTAGAATATTTACTGTCATTCACTGAAGTGTCCTTCTGTAAAAGCTGTAAAGTAGCACTTTGTCAAGGACAGACACATTGAAGCTCTGATGAAATGAAAACCTTCCAATACACCTGTAACTTCCATTAAAATGTAAGTGAAATTGTGTTTTTCTGTAAGCAGAGCATTTTAATATAGGACATTTGTTTTTAAATTGTGGAGTACCACACTGAGGTTGACACCTTTAAAAAAAATCATAAATGCTAGATGATTTCTTTTAAATTATCATTACATGTACTGTTATAAGAACAAACAAGAATATTGGTTTTGCAAAAGCAAAGAATCTATTCTCCTGCAAGCCTGCTTCCTCTTGCTTGATTTCATTTCAGTCCCTTCTTCCCCCCCAGTTTGCTCATATGACTAAAGTATAAGGTATCTTCCCTAGAAAATGCAAAGTGCAGGAAGAGGCAAGGAAGAGAGTTTGGTAGATCATCAGGGCCCCCATGTATCAATAGCTATGCTATCCAGCATAATACTCAAATAAGAGATGGTTGTTTGGCAGAAAATGTATCCAAATCAGAACTTATTGAAAGCTGTTGTGGCCATAACAGTTCAGAACAGGACAGGACTACCTTGGCTTTTCTATTAACCACAAAGGTAGATTTCCCAAGAAAGGATTCTATGAAAGGTATCATCCATGCCATTGACTAGTTGCTTTGTATTCTACTCATCATGGACTAAGGGCTGAGCTCTGAATTCTACTGCTCTGATGCACAAACTGGAAGTGAGAAATAGGGTGAGATAACAAAGCTAAAAGAAGACCCTCTTGGAAGGCACATTTAGTTCCTCAAGCTCTCTGAAATAAATGATGTTAGGTAAGGGTTGTCTTACTATTGTGGAAATGTATGTTAATCTTGTCCACATACACACATCAGTGCCTTTCCAAATTCTTGCCTTCAACTTTCTACTTGGCAAAGTCCCTATGGGAAAAGAAGCACATCTCTGCACTCTCACTAGAGTAACAGAAAGGATGGAATTTAGCATTTGAAGCCTGTAAGATAGTTTTAGAGACTAAGCCACATGTCACAGTTCTTGCTAACTGAAGAGGCAATAGAGCAAGAGCTGATGTAATTAACAGAAAAACCGTTTTAGGAAAACATACTGCATCCATTTTAAAAAGGATCAAGGGCAAAAGAAATCCTATAAGAAATGTGCTAAATACTTCAGGGCAGCATTGTGCTCGGGACTTTTATTAGCAGTTAACACCCTCTGGAATTTTCCCTCCTTCTAAGAGTGTAGAACCCATAAGCCTTGGCTTGTTCCACAAGCTTGTGGCAAACAAATTGCACCTGTAAGAAAGACATTGTTACATTAACTGCCCTATTTTTAAGATTGTGGTCACTCTTATTTTTCCTTCCTTTCACTTAGACACAAGCACACAGTCTGCATACACTCCTCTCTCCTTCACGCTCTCTCTCCCCCTCTCACCTCTTTCCTGGCCCGCTGGACTTGTTTCTCCAGTTCCTCAGGTATCATCTTACCTCTAAGGGACACAGATTTAAAACTTTTTCAGTTACATTCAAACAGGTTAGTTATGTACAGCACTACTGCATTTTAAAAAGGCTCAGAGATCAGTCATAGCTTTTGCTTTCTTACCTTTCATCTGTTTTGATGAAGTACACATTCTCTGTACCAATACCCAGGAAGGAGGCTGCCTTCTTCATGGAGTAATGGCACTGTAAGTGAGAGAGGCACAAAAAAAAAAAAAAAAAAAAGTACACACACAATTAAACAACAGAAACAAATTCCTTAACGTAGGGAATAGTGGCCAGTACAACAGCACCTAACAGCCACGACAACAGCATATTCTAACACAAAAAGAAAACTGATAAGGTACATATCACAAAGCCCATCTTGTACTTAACACACACAGAAAACTGGGGAAAACAAGACAAAAAAAAGTTGTGCACCACATTTAAAACGCAAGTTTAAGAAAAAAAAAATAGAAGCTCTATTTCATACAATTTTTCTTAGAGCTGGTTCTGCATTAGAATGAAAACTAGAAGCTCTGAAGTGTCATCAGGGAAGAATTATTGTTTCAAAAGGTTTTAATGGAAGTGAGTCAAAAGTATCAATGAGTGTTAGAGTTAGGAAATGCATGAGGAAAAGGGTCTAAAGGCTGTTTAATTCAACGGCCTGAAAGCAATTAATTAGGTCTGGAAGTCCAAAAGCACAACTCCATGGGAACTGGAGCCTTAGTTAGGATGTATATTTCAAGCCTCCACTTTACACTTGTGACACTTCTGTATGCTTTCTCTAATCCTCAGCTGGTGGCAACTGCCAGAGACAGGATACTCTGCTAAACTGACCCATGGCCTGATTCAGCAACCCATGTTCACAGGATCACGGAACTCAAGTCCCAAGACCTACTAAAACTTCAGATATGGTAAAATGGGGATTTGCAAGGCTTTCAATGTCCTATCTCTGCAAAAGGATCTGGATATCATGGTGGTGTGAAGATAGTTCACATGAATGTGAACTTTACAAACTACTATGACAGCAGGTAGATTTTAGACAGGGTTCAGTACATCTTCAGACTTAACTGTGGATTTTTCAAAGAGTTCCACTGTGGACCAGTCTGCATTTTTTTCAGAAAATTAAGTTGCTATATTAGCAAAGAACGTTAGCTAGGTGTCATCACAGAGGCATATCTGAATGAGTACATGCAGCCCACTTCTCACTTTGCACTGATTAAAGGGCATCAGTCTATGAAGCCTGTGAAGTGAGTGTAAAAGAGAATTTGAGAAATGGGTGTTTATTTAATCAGAATGTGGTAAAATGACTAAGGTGAGAATGCTATTCAAGCCCACAGACAACTATATACTTTTCACAAACATTTTTTTCTTTTCAACAAATATTAATGGTTTATCTAACCATATTTCCAACATTCACCTTTATAAGGACCTCCTCTACCACAGAAACTGTTGTTCCAGCACAAGAAAACTTTGTTTTATTCCAGATAAAGAGTACACTGATCACTGCTTATCTGTCTTCAAGATTAGCCTGGGAATTCAAGACACAGAAACCTTCTTAACCCGAAGGTATTTAGATGTTAAAACTACCCACTTATAGCAGTGGAGTCACTTTTGAGAGTACACCACAACCCAGACTGTTTTTCTCAGAACCAAGACTATCCAACCCTCAGATTATCACTGCCCTTCTCACAAAATGAAATTTCTCTTTTACACATTATTACTGAAGGGTTAAAAGAATGCATTACTCCAGCAAACGCAAAGATGTCTAGAATTGTTGCTTTTCATACAGGAGGTGGTTTTCATACAGCCAGGTGGTTAATTAATTCCATTTTCTTCCTGAGAGTTCACACAAATGCAGTTACTGCAGAACATAATTATGAAAAATGTACAACATTTTAATGTGTGGGAATGAATATATTAAGGGTATTAAAGCCTGTCACGCTTATTTTGATGAGATGGATGATCTCAGAGGGCTCTTTTTCTTTTTGATGAAGAGGTTTCCCCCACTATCACCCACTTTTTAAACAAAGGCATACAAAGACACTACCTGATGCTACTGAGCAGTTTTAAGAAAGCTTAATTTGGAACATGACACATCCACAAAGCCTTTAGGGCTCAGTCATTTAGACTCCTACAAGAATAATAACATACATAGGTGGATAATTAGTCTTACATTACATCAAATTACATCAATAAAGGTAATAATGATTGTAAGTGGCTGTGTGTTGTTCAGCATAAGTTTGGAGATGTTTTTGACTGACTAGTGAATCATTTAAAGTACAGCTTGCCTCCATCACTGATTTCTAGCCATTACCTTCAAATTAAAGGTATGAATCACCGAGAATAATCAGATTGCTCCAAACTGAGTAAGCAGCAGACCTGCAAATTCAGTGTACTAGTAAGGAGACCAACAGTAAATTATATATTTTATTATAAACAATGGTATGAGAGACTGGAAAGAAGATAAAAGAGTCTTGAGTACCTGAGACATTACACCAAAAAGCAGAGGAAAAGAGAAGAGCAGAGGCAATATAAAAACAGGGTGCAAGATACATTATTTTTCCTCCAGAAGTACTTCTGTAATTGGAAAATTCTGTCCTTTCTCTAGGACAGAAAAAGAATACTCATAATACTACATAGACTTCGAATATGCTTCCTTTGATGAAAAAAGAGGCCTTTCAGTTATATTGACTGAAAACATGTAAGAATTTCTTCCCCCCTCTTCATTACTAGAAGCCATTATGCTAAATTGCATTGCACCATTTTAAGAAAAAAATACCAAAGAACACTTAACAGCTACCGTCACAACAGTGTCAACTTATTCATATTTCATAGTTCCCTTTCCAAAAAAGGAGACAGAAATATCCAAATTAAAAGTATTATTTTAAATACTGTGAGTTCAGATTACTCTTGCCATGTTTTTGACAGTTTAGTTTGTTTGGACAAATTATTAAATCTGTAGCCATTCATAGTAAGAAATTACCATCTTTGAGCACAAGATCAAACTGGAACATCGGTGCATTTAAGGTGTGCTGCCGTACTATTTTACCTGTATTTAGACATCGTTTTCATTTCCTAGTAATGTTTGCAAACACAAGGTACTTTCTACCTGTGCTCACTAAAAAAAGGAAAAAAATTGGTATTTTCTTGATTTTAAAATGTTTCCTAGAAACATGATTGGATAAAGCAAGTGCTTTATTATGAGATTGTTTTATTATCCATTTTTGTCTGTTGTAATTTCAACGGGATAACATGATAAGTTAATGTTGTGTTCTCTCACTTTATTATTTTCAGGATCAAGTTGCACTGGGGAGGAATTTCATTTCATCTAAAAAAACTGCTCCTATCAGCATGTACATTTCAACAGTTTACACATCCTCGTCTACCCTTACTTACCTCAAACATACCATATTTCTACCATTCAGATCAATGTAACAATTACTCTTCTGCTGCTACTGTCTCAAGAGGAATCACTCTGTAATGGTCCAGCAAAAGTATTACAGAGTAGCAGCATAAACAGTGTTCACTGTCTATCACCAGAGTTTTAAATATCTAAGCATTTACTTGCGGGAACAAGGAGCCTTTTTATTCCTGAAGGCCAAGCAGAATATGTGAGGACATTTGGTGGGCCATGCATTAAAGACACAGCTCTATGTTATCCAAGAACATACAAAAAATACATAGCTCCAGGTCACAGAAGTCATTGAAAATCTGGGCACTCCCCTGCTCTGTAGCAGGGCAACTCTTTCAACCTGACAAGTGCCAAAATGAAACTTAGAAACTTAGGAAATCAAGGCAAAAATTATTTTATTTCAGCACAACACTGCAGCCAGGCCCTAAAATGGCACAAGAGCCTTGAATAATCATGTCTTTTGACTCCTTATCAATATTCAGTTCATTATGGCCTCATGCCTCCGCCATGCCAATGCTCTTTCCTGATTCACGATGAAGATAAACCCAGGTTGTTAACTTCTCCAAGTTTTGTTTTACTTTTTGTTTGTTTGTTTGTTTTGTTGGGGGGGTTGACAATTTACTTTTCCAGGTACCTCTTCAGTTAAAACGAAAAACAGTTAAAACCAACAACAAGAATAAAAAAAAAATCCAACAAAAACAAAGGATGTTTGGATGAGGGGATTGAGGGTATCCTCAGGAAGCTCACAGATGACACCAAGCTGGGTGAGAGATTGATCTACTGGAGGGTAGGAAGGATTTGCAGAGGAATCTGAACAGGCTGGATTGATGGACAAGACCATGGGTGTGACATTCAGCAAGTCAAAGTACCCAGTCCTGCCCTTGGGTCACAACAATCCCAAGCAGCACTACAGGCATGGGGAAGACTAGCTGGAAAGTGGTCCAGTGAAAAAGCACCTGGGGGTGCTGTTTGACATCCAGCTGAACATGAGCCAGTGTGTGCTCAGGTGCCCAAGCAGGCTCATGGCATCCTGGCCTGTATCAGCAATGGTGTGGCCAGCAGGACCAGGGCAGGGATTGTCCCCCTGTGTTGGGCACTGGTGAGGCCACACCTCAAATTCTGTGTTCAGTTTAGGGCCCCTCACTGCAAGAAAGACACTGAGGGGCTGGAGTGTGTCCAGAGAAGGGCAGTGGAGCTGGTGAAGAATCTAGACAGTGAGTCCTATGAGGAGTGGGTGAGGGAGCTGGGGGTGTTTAGCCCAGAGAAAAGGAGGCTCAGAGGGGACCGACCTAATTGCTCTCTACAACTGCCTGAAAGGAGGGTGTAGCGAGGTGGGAGTCAGGCTCTTCTCCCAGCCAACCAGTGACAGGATGAGAGGACATAGCCTCAAGCTGTGCCAGGGGAGGTTCAAGCTAGACAATCAGAATTTCGTTACAGGACAGGTTAAGCATTGGAATTTTGCCCAGGGAGGTGGTGGAGTCACCATCCCTGGAGGTGTTCAGGAAATAACTGGATTTTGCATTTAGTGCCATGGTCTTGTTGACAAGGTGGCAATCAGTCAAAAGTTGAACCTGATGATCTTAGAGGTCTTGCTCAACCTAAATGATTCCTCAGTTCTGTGATTCAAAGATGCAAAATGTTAAGTAAGACTCAAAATAAAAATAATAATAAAAAACTAAGATTGTATGACATCAGCACTTCTGTACTTGTCTCACAGGTGAACTACTGATTACATATATTCTCAATATGGCATGTCTGAACAAAAGTTTCCAAAAGGTCATATAGCTTGGACTCAGTATAGGTGAACCTAAAACAAGTATAAATTATAAGCCCATTTCCTCCCTCACTGAATAAACACTTGTGATCTTAGAAAATAGTCACATCATCTAGCTATCAAAAACAGCAAATGATTATTGAGTACTAAAGACTACATAGTTGTGTGAAGCAAACAAAGTATTAGAGATCAAAAACATGGCCTTACAAAAAATTTACCATTTATTTTTCCTGGTCAGTTCTATATTTTATGGTTTTGGTTTTCCTGGTGAAGTAAGGACTTAAAAAAAATTATCCTGGCAGCCAATCAAAATTTCTTTTGACATGAAATTAATTTTTTGCTTATTTCAGCGTAAGAAAATATGTTGCAGTTAAACCATGCAATGAAATAAAATGTTACTTCATGATAAAATTTTCATGGGCTTCACTTCAAAAGCATTTATGGAACTTGCTTCAAACTCATTTTTTCCTCCTTAACTATTTTGAAGATCTAACATGATGGATTAAGTATGAACTAGCATGTAAATTCATACACACACCACTCAGGAAAAACAAAAACAAAACAAACAAGAAAATATATTTTGTTTGGAAAAAAAACCCCAAACCACCTTTATTTAGGACATGTGGGCTCAGTTCCAAAAGACATGTGTTATCTTGGAAAACTTACACAATGCCTTCATCCCTCAGGCTTCTTCAAAATAAGCCTCTCATCTATTTACACTGCAAACTGTTTGGAGCATAAACGTCTGAGCCAAAATTACCCTAGTAAGTCTATATTTTCTAATACAACAAGGTTCTGTGCAGGCTTCCACTGGGGCCTTTATATAATAAAGTCAGAATTAATAACAACTGTGCACTAATCAAACGATAAATTCTTAAAACTGAAGGGACAGGAAAGAGAAAAAAGCCTCCAAGAACTACCTTCAGAATAAATGTATGAATGTAACTCAATTTCCCACAGGCATTTTGGACTGATATTATTCAAAAACTTTAAAAACTAGCCACATATTTTCAATTATTTAAATAAAAAGTGTCTAAAGGTCCAACATTTTTTTTACGGGGAGGCATATGGTGAGTTTGACTCTGTACCATAAACTCTCTGTATTCAGACGTAGGGCAAAATGGGAGCTGCAGAGAGCCATCTCATAGGTCCACAAGTACTCAGTTTAGTACAAATTAAACATGCAGAAGAAAACCTTTGACATCCAAAATCTACCTACAGTTCCTGCCAGACTTTATGTTATGGGAAATCAAATGCTGCAGACCTCCACAGTACAGCACATGCATTCTGCTTCAGGTTTGCCCCATGTACAACCTATTCTTATATCAGCAGTTTTCAAAGCAGAAACATCTGTGTTTGTTTTCTGAAAGCAAGAAAGCTTCTGCAGGGAAATTTACCATCAGACTTCTCCACTTAGCTCCAATATTCCCCATCATACACTGATGTCAGAATTATTGTACCAGTGCCCCATCAGGTATGCAAATGATATAATTTTGCAACAATTGAAAAAATAAAGTTCAAAAATCTTTTTTTTCTTTTCATTTTACCTCTTCAGAAGCGAACAGAACTAGTCTTGGCAGACCTGAGAGCCCTTTCTCCTTTATCTCAGGGCAAAATTTGTACCTTGCTAAGTTCATGGCATACATATTAGAAACAGAGCCACCTGCAAAAAGAGACATACAAATATTGTATTAGCCACAGCATGAATACCTTTCCTGCATCTGAGTGCTTGACCTATGAAGGGAAAAATAAACCCCACAAGCATCCTAGTGATGCATCCATCACAGTTTATTTCCTCCCCTGAAGGCTACATACGTAAAATGAACCTTGGGCTCTGCAGCAGGCATGGAAACAGAGCCTGTTTGGATGATCTTTGGGGATATTTCCTGAGGAATAAGAGCTGTGCCCAAGCAGTCCTTCCCAACAGAGAAAACCCTGCCACAGCACCTTCCCCTCTGCACTAAAGCAGAGCAAGCTCATCTGCCTGCACCAAGCTCAGAGCCTTGGAGATTTCTTGGGAAACCAGGCCCCAGAGGACCATGGGAAAAAAAGGTCTTTGGAAAAAAATATCCCAAAAACAAACACAGTGATTTGGAACTGAAAGATCTGCAAGGTAAGATCTGGACACGCTTTATTAACTCAGGACAAGTTTTATTCATCTAAAAGGACAAATCCAAAGTAGTAAGAAAAACCTTTATATAAAACTAGAACCAAAAAAAAGGACAATTAATTTATCTTCTCTGATTAGATCACTAAGTTTCAAGTGAGAAATTTTTCTGTAAAAGTAAGGCTTCTACCAAAAATACACATCAAATTTGATGTGAAAAAAAATCCATACCAGTAATATGTTTAAAAAATAGGGATTTTAGCTTATTTATTTTTCTACTTCTCATGCGTAGGCTAGAATTACTGATTTTGATTTAGTTTGGGAGGGGGAGTTTAAACTCACATACTTATTTGATTTCTCTTCTCACCCCCAAAATAGATATAAAAGCTTCACATCTGGCCCAATGTGTTATGTGAATAATATGTGAAATACCACCATTATGGTTCATTAATTCAGCGCAGTGGGCTGAAACACTGGCTTACAGAATAATTGAAAAACGTGGTTTATCAAGCAGCTTAAGAAATATGTTTGGCCTGCCTCATCATAATGTTTAAAAAAATAATAAAAATTCAAAAGAGTTAAGATCCTGTAAACTCTTGTTCCCACAGTTCATGGGCAGGATACAGAGATCTATACCTTCAGGCATCAAGGGTTGGCATCCAGCACATAAATCAACTCCTTGTCTGTCAGCTAAGTTGACTCCTTCGAATGAGGCTGTTGGTATTGTTAATAAGATCAGGAAGGGAATCAGCTACAATTAATTTCAAATAATTCCATATAATTACATTTAATGGAGAAGTGTTTTCATTTATTCACTGAATCACCAAATTATTAGTAGAAACACATAAGATAAGCCTAGATTAAATAGTTTTGTGTATCACTACACATTTGCACGCATTTTCAAATATTTTGTGACTCCAATGTTCAACTAGTGGTAATAGGCAGTTTATAATTACTCAGCTTGAGGTCTGAACTGTTCCTACCTGGATTAAATATACCATCCCCTTCTTCCCAGCCTATGAATTCAATCATTTTCTTGATGACTGCTTCTTCCACCAGCAGAAACACCGGGGAAACTTCATATGTGTATCTAAAGAGAAGTAATAGCATGATAATTGGTATTAAAACTACAGAACTCATGGCACAGAGCGTTGCTAAAACTAGGCAAAAGCTTCTTGCACCTTTCTGTAATCTATCAGCAGCTGATCACCACCAGCAGTAGGACTCTAAACTAAAAACATTATGGATCTGCTCCAGTAGAGCAATTGCTTAGGTTCTGGCAGCATCTCATTGACACTTCCACTCCCAAAGTAATGCACCAGAGTTTGCTCTTAATGTAGGTCACATGCTTAAATTTCAGCTTTACATTTGCAAGTAAATAGTAGACAGGTCTTTTAGATTTGCATTTAACTGCGTAGAATGCCTCAAAGGAATGAACAACTAAGTCTGATTAATTCATTTTTATGTAATAAGTAAGGTAATAAGTCTAGGTTTAATAGCATTGAAAAACAATCTCTCCTCTTAAACCCCATCTTCAGCCAATCAGAATTAGTCTGTTTTCTCTTACAAAGCCTTGCACAATTCCTACCTCTTCTGTAACACTGAAAACAGAAATCAGAAGCAAGGAAGCAAAACCAGCTATTATTCCCAAACCCATGTTAATTTGTCATCAAGAGGACAAAGAACCACACTTACACACTGGGGTTCAGTGCTTCTGTAATGAAACGAGCCACTAACGAGTAATAATCTATTCCAGCATACAGCTGATTGAAAAATCTTGGATGATCTGAAAATACAGATGAAAAGCAAGTGACAGGATATACGAGAAAAGAGAATACATCACACTCCCTCTCAGTTGAATGCTGATCATTGCAAACCACAATTGACTCCATTCTCTCAGCATTCTCTGGATTTGCTATCCTTTCCTCAAGTTAGACATTCCTTTGAAAGTAAATTTAATAAGCACTTTCAAACCTCAAAATATGTCTTGAGAAATGCAAGCGGTGTACAGAATAAATGTGAGTCCTTCACAAGTTTTATAAATTAAAAAATAAAAGGGATTGACAATTGAGTATACATAGTAGCTTTAAACAGGGGTTTGAAGAGGCCACAGTTGATGCTCAGCTCAGCTAAATTTTCCTAAGCAGTAGAATACAGGAACCTGCTGATCCCAAGCAGCTGTGCTTTTTCTCCCACCAAAGTCTCAACAGAGAGAGAGAGAGGCAGCCTAACAACTTGGAAAAATCTGCTGCATACTTAAAATCAATGAAAAGTTAAGAGAATTTGTTTACCTGCCTTGAAACACTGAGATATAACTAATTTTGACAAAATTCTATTCTATTGCTGCCTATAAAAACAACTCAGTTCAACAGTGGGGTCACCGCCTAAATTTTAATCCATAGCACAGCATTTTAACATGCAAAACCAGGTAACCAGTATGCCTCCTTCTATATCTGGGGCTTCAATAAATGTCTGTACTCAAAGATTACTTGCAGAGCATATATTTATATATGACATCCTTTCTAAGGTGACATAGTGTAACAAATTATAATCGAAAGCCATTTGCAAAAGTAAGATTAACAGAACATCTTCCACTAACTCATGCATATTATTAGTACACTACCCCTGCAGATCAGTATCACTAATCTTTATGGTTTTTAAAGGCATAAGTTCCCTCTCAGAACGATTTTACAGTTTTACTCTGCAGCAACAGTGACTATAGCAAGGAATGCAGCCCAGAAATGCACAACTAACTACATCAAATGTCTTTCTTACTTACCAAAATACACCCTAAGCCATACAACATCTGAAATCCTCAGCTACTGATTCACAGTGCTGTTTCCTGAACAGATGTTGTTCATCCCTTTTCACCAAGATTGAATTACCCTGCATATGCTGCAGAAAAGTTAGCTGTAGAGAACTAATCCTGCAGAGCTGTGGCATACTGTCTCCAAAATACTGCAGGCTCTCTTCTCATGGTGTCTGGAACAGGAATTACTGGCTATCAGCAAATTAACACCCTACAAGACTATTGCTCAAATAGAGCAACGATAAATGGAGGGTAATCATCACTAAGAACATATGAGGGCAATGATGGTGACTCCAAATCTCATCACTCAGACAGCAGGAAATCACACAAAAAGGTCCTTCTCCTGCCCATTTTGCTAGACTGTTATATCATTTGTCTAGACTTCTGTTATATCATTTTCTCAAGACTTCAAAACGACAGAATCTACTATTAATGCAATTGGCATTGCATTAATTGCTTTTTTATTAATTTTCCATTATTACATATTTTAGTCAAACCTATGGTGACCAGAATTCAGTCAAAAAACCATTTGCACATTTATATAGGCAGGAAGGAAACAAACAGTTACACTCCCAGTTCCCTGAGAGGTAACAGAGCTTTGTAAACATTATCCTGTCTAAGTTAGCATGCAGAGCAACTGTGCTTAAAATCCCATTCCTACTGGTTTTGACGCTGTATTTTATAACATCACGGCAGATCTGCAGGATCTTCTGATGACATTCTCCAGTGTCCCTCATTTCCAGGTCAAGAATCTGCTTAAGCTTTTCAGGGGCTTGCCATTCACAGACCTAGTGATGGGGAGCAGAGCAGACAGTGAACACCATCAGTGAATGGCTTAGCCAGGAGCGAGAGGTTACAGAGGTACAAAGTAATCACCCCATTCAGCACTGCTTTCAAAAAACTTCCCACGCCAGGGCAGCGTGCCACCAGAAAATATATCCAGTAAACTGGCCTCATGGGATGTTGGTTTTATTGTGTCTCGGGCAACTCTCAAGCATTAGAGTGGGAAATGCTGAAAGGCAGAAAGGAAAGAGGCCTGCAGCTCAAATTCTGTCCTTAGCTAAGGATTTGTAATCACAGCATTTTCAGATGCTGTACTGCCGAGGGGAAGGAGCAAGCAGTGCATGCCCAAAGGGAAGCATGGTTTATTTGCAGGGCCTCTTCCCATACAGCCTCTAAAGCAGAACCCACAGCAATCTTATGATGTTGTCCTTTCACAGTGGTACCACACCCACTTTCCTCCTTTTGCAACACCAGTGACCCTGGGAGCAAACAAATAACTCAATGCCACTCCAAACATGAAAAACACTACAGCCATTTGTGATCTCAAAGAAAATGACCTTTGTATTCTGAGATTAAAAAACACCATCATTTTCTGGCAGATATGTATGCTAATTATGTTATTGGAAGGTTTTATAATACATTCTTTATTAATTTGTAAGGCTGCATTTTATTTTGGAGCCAAGCACAGACTAGAAGCAATTTTGAGGCTACTTAGAGTGCAACAAAATACAGCTTATAAAAAATTGATTTATTGTTCATTTTCTTCACAACAAAGCCTCAATAACACTCTATGGCTTTACCTTTTCTGTTACATCATCTGCTTTCTGGACAACTTCTTCCATTATAATCTTACAAGCCTCTTCCACAAACTTCTCTCCTGCTTTTGAGTCCATTATTGGACCATTTAGGATGACCCCATCCACCAAAACAGCACTCTTCTTCTGGAGCATCTCCTGCTTGCCAACACCAACTGTAAGAGAAATAACTCATCATTAACACAAGGATTAATAAATAATAAACTAAAAAATATTATTTCACTGCTGAAGATTTAGTCAACTTAAGAAAAAACTCACATGGACTTTTTACCTGTACAAAAATCCTAGATTTTGGTGGAAGAATCTTTACAGACAAAAAACCCACATTACTTCAAACACAGACACTGTAGATTCTGTAGGCAATAATAGCCTACTTGTATTGTATCTACTGCTTTCTCTAACATACAAAAGCATGCAAGGGACCTTCCAAACACAAAGGAAAATACAATTCTGGCCTAGAACATGTTATAGCTTTATAAATACAAGTACAGTCAAAGATAATGGGAATTTTTTTTAGCTGAAAATGTTACCCTCCACAAGCCATCCCTCTGCTCCCACTTTTTCAGGAGATGACTTTCAGCTTTGTATCCTGTATCTTAATGCTGCTCCTTCCCACCAGGCAGTCCTCTTGCTCAGTCTTCTGCATTCTTTGCAGAGTGCTTCACTGACCCACACTCCATGAAAATAAAACCTTTCAGTGTCACATACTGTAGTGCAAAGCTGTCCCAAGGGAGACGCAGTGATCACCATGGAGTCGAAGCGGGAAAAGAGGAAGTTTAATTTTTTCTACAGCTTATATAGATTTCTAAAAAGGAGACCAGATTGGA
>VZUI01025462.1:0-51064 GCA_013401135.1 Cettia cetti | reverse complement strand
GGCTCAATTGTTCTTTTATCTTCAGGAATTCCAGACGTCCCTTCTGCCTTCTATCTAGTTGAGGAGTTACAAAAAAAGCACAACCCCCATCTCTACTTTGTTACAATCTAAAAATATTCATTTATAACATTTTTCAAATTCTATTAATAAAAGAACATACCATACAACCTTCACATATTATACATAAAGCAAGCATCTTACTATATGCGAAAAGCCAACTACAAAACATGCATTTATAACATCTTTGACAGTAGCAGCAATCTCTCCCCTGGTTAAATTAGAGGAAACTGGCTAGAGAGAGCTCAGGTAAAGCCAGATAAGATATTCTTATGTTCACTAAAAGAAGTTTACACAAAAATACAATTATTGGTCTCTTCTGTCAATAACTGGGCATGCTGACTCCATAATGCCCTAGGTTACACCTCTAGTTCTTTGCTGCTTGAAAGCCAAAATCAATTTCCCCATGAAATTTGGAAAATAAAATACCTATTTAAGGAGACATTTTGGGCTCTGTGTGTGCTGCATCACAACAAGATATAAACAGGGTTTTGCTGAAAATGAGCATTGCTATTTCATTTATCCAGGTCTGGGCAAAAGGAATGATGTTTCTGCAGTCAGATATAGGAGACTGCATGGCTCAGTTGTGCCCTACACTAAGATACAATAAACACAGTATGGTGCAGCTTCAATTTTAATTCAAAATAATTATTTCCATAACCTACAAAATTCCTCTAATACACTTATCTGGGAGAACACAAAGATTAAAGAAATCCTGTAATTCCTTTATCTTTCAGATACAGGGCTGAAAACAAAGACATCCAAACCTTGAGCCATTTAGAAGAGGAAGAAGCCAAAATCTGTGCCAGAGATTTGACTGCTGGGTTTACTTATGGCTTCAGGTAAGCTTCTTTCCCTGGGTTGTTTAGCATTTCAGAGGCCCTCTGTGGTCCTCAAGGAGAGCTGTGGATTACAGACATAAAGCCTTGCATAGTTTGCAGCCAAGGCAGAGCAGGGGGAGTACAAACAAGCTAATCCAGGGTGTCTTCCTATCCAGCTGCCTGCCTCTGACCCTGGCCAGCACTACATGCTTCAGAGGAAGATGTAGGAACCTCACAGCAGGCAGATGGAGGATAATCAATCCTTTCAACCTTGTTCTCAAGCCCCATTAGATCTCATCCTGATCCCAAAATAGTTAGAGGTTGGATTAAGTCTTGAAGGATGGCATTTAATATACTCTGAAAATTGTTGTTATCATTAACTCCCATGACTCTGGAAACTAATGCTATCCATAGACAAATACATTTTCATTTTGAATCACCTTGTGTCCTTGGTCTACTATAGCAATGAGTACATAGGCTTAAACACCTGTTTGCAAAAGGTATTTAATATTTCTTTCTATCTGTGGTGATTTTGCTGTAATTTTTTTCAATGCATCTCTCTTTTCCTGACATTATGAGCTAAGGAGGAGGGATAAAGTGAGTATACTCTAAAGATTACACCTTCCTTCATCACATTATTGTACAAAAGGTCTCAGGAGATGAATTATTTCAGCAGCATAAGCATTGGTTTGGCAGCCTGCTTCCAGCCCCACTCAAAAATACAGACAGATTTGCACCTCTCCCAAGACAAACTCTGATCCACTCCTCAGTCCAAATTGCTGACCTTGCTGACTTTTGTCCCAGCTTTCCCAGACATGGTCAGGATAAGCAAGATCTTATAGGAAAGTGATTTTTGCAGACCATCCATTCCTTGGCAGCCCTTTCCTACTCCAACTGGAGTAGTAGTTCGTGTCTCTCTCCCAACACTAACCCCTTCACTCACCCTTTTTGTCAGCACAGCCTTCCCCAGGACTCTCAGGCATCCTGGAGGTGGAAGAGATGTCAATCTAGAATGCTTTTCCAGTTTCCTTGTTCCTTTGGCCTCCTTTTCACCTTGCACCATTTGTAGCACTCTTATTGTAGTGATTTTTAAACTTAACCCTTGCTAATAGCCTTGTCTTCTGCTCTTTCCCTAGGATGTCTTAATATTTTGCTTTAACAGGAACCATACTCCCATCTAACTTGCACAGTATCTCTGAGGAAGCTTTTGAGCCTATGGAGAGATGTTATGTGTAGGATTTCAGCTGGATTTGAAGTGCTTACATAGAATTTCTCAAATATTTTGAGTGTTTAATTTTTAATCAATTTTAGCTGTCTGCTATAATTTGTGCACAGATTGAATCTACATGTATATACCTACAGTGATGACTTGGACTGTCTCCTTGTGTCACCTTTGTATCTTTGTACCACCTGCAGCGCAGTGCCCTCTCCCAAACCCCAGCTCCTGACCATTCCTCCTCCCTGCTCTTTCTCCATCCTTTCTTTTCCTTCTCCTTATAACATCACAACCTCTTTCTCTTTCGTGTTTCATACTCTGTTCATCTCTCCTGCTTGGTGCCCCTCACTGAGGCAGAGGCCAAGGGGTGCCTGAGGGCCCCATGTGTGCCTCTGTGTGCTGTGGGCAAGAGACTGCAGAGGGGAACCTGTCTGGGTGAACTGGCAGAGCCCCAAGCTGTGAGCTGGGGGAGGCATGCAGGAAGGGAGGCGTCCCTGCTGTGGGGCACAGCCTCTCCCATGGTGTGACAGGGACAATTGCTGCTCAGAGCCGTTGTGGCATTCTGGGCCCGTCTGCTGAAGGGCAGGCACTGCGCAGCCATGAGGGCCCTCAGCAGTTCGCAGGTATGCATCATGGGATGGGTGGAAAGAAAATTTTGCCTTTTTGGTAAAGATTTCCCTCCTTCATTTAGATTCCTGTGCAAGCAGTATTTTTCTCTTTTCCAATATTATGTATCTTAGGTGTTTTGGCACTGGAATTTGGTTACCTGAGCCAGTCATCTGGTTGCCTAGGGTCTTTCTGAGTGTCACCATCATAATTCTTACTACTCACCCACCTAAAAATTTATGTCTGGTGCATTTTTGCTATTTCAGTTCCCAGTCCTTTCTAGATTGTTCATAAATACAAGCAAATTAAACAGTGTGGCATCCAGAGTGGAACCTTGAGGCATATGATGTTTTCCAGGGTGAAAATAGGCCAACTGATTCTTCACTTCTTTTCCCTTTATTAAAGTTTCATCAAAATAATAGTTTACTTCCTTCTCTGAATTCCTACAGTTTCTCTTTTTTGTGATGTTTGCTCAAAAGCATTTTGACAGTCTCAGTAGGTCATGGCTTTCCTCTGACATGGCCAGAGAATTATGAGAGATTAGTGAAACACTTTTGCCTTCTCTGGCTGTCATTTTAAACACCCTGTTACTATTTTTCTCTTATTCTGACTGTTACTTTCAAGAAAGGATGGCAAAAACCTTTCAACAAAATGTAGCTTATCAGACTCCAAAAATCTATTTCTATTACCATCCTGATCACGCCACCCCTCAGCACAACCAGGCTTTTAAATATGGAGATCAGTAGTAATTGGAAGAGCATGAAAAAGGGCAGATTTCAAGAGCTTCGGGCTTGATTTTCCAAACAGCTTGGTACTAACACCTGGGACTGGAGTTTCACAGACCTAACTCAGTGGGAACAGAACTGTGCTGGAAACCTGACCCAGAGCTGTGCTTTGGTCCCTCTTAACAAGCTGATAAGTCTTCATGGCACAGTGCAGCTCTGTGCAGGTAACAAACTCAGCTTCCAGAGGAGACCTTTCAGTGCCCAGAAAATCAGACTTTCAGCAGAGCAAAGCAGCTTCACAGCTATTTGCCTTCCACTTTGGATGATAATTAGACCAGAATTAGCTTGGTGGCCTTTGCCCTGCGTGTGACTGTACCAAGAAGACAAGTTTGTGCTTTGGAAGTCCTTACAAAGTGCTTTGGAGAGTGTATAAACTCATCCCCCATCTCAGACAATGAGGAACTCTCTTTCTGCAACCACTTCTGCACGGGCTGAACTCAAAACCTATGGAGGTTGTTTCCCTCACACAGAGATACACTGAGGAGCTGAACATGCCTTTGGCTCAGACATTCATCAGAATTCCCCTCTGACCCTCACAGGTTCTTTAGGACTAGGAGACCTCTGAGATCAGGCTGCTCATGTTCCTTCTCCCAGTGAAGCGCAGCTTGTCCAGAGGGACATGTGCTTCACTGCAGCTGGTCCTTCAGGCTGTCAGGACTAACAAAGCAGCCCTTGACTGGCTGCACAGGTGTATCCCTGGAGCTCTGCTATTGCCTAACTGTACTGAGAAGAAATGGGTGCCGTGTTCGATCACTTAGCCTACTCAATGGACACTGTTCCTGGAAGAAAAATCCAAGCTAAGCAAACCAAAACCCACAGAAATCAAAATAGCTGGAAGATGCTGCTCCATATAATCCCAGCTGTCCTGTCCTGCTGCTAAGAGGAGCCATGTGGCTACTACAGACACATGCAGGAAAATGATGTTATTACAGGCATCAGGTATTTGTTCAGGAGGCTGTGGGGTGCAGCCATTCCTTGGGCACTCCAGATGTATTTACAGTATTAAAAGGTCAAACAATCTTTCTATTTCCCTGTTTGCTTCAGAGAGTTTTGTTGAGCATTCTCATTATTTGTTGTGGTATTTCTTTGATTTAAGAGGATTTCTCTACATAGCTGTAGTTATTAGAATGCAGTGTGTGTGTGTGTGTGTGGTAAATGTGCTATTACAATAACAAACTTCCCCTTGTAGTAGATATTTATTCTGAGAGCAAAGCTTTTAGTTCAGTTGTGCATGTGGCAATAAAGACAAGATGCACCAGGTAATTTGGAAAAAGAAAAATGAGTGAAATGGAAAAAGATACAAAATTAATAGTTTAGAGTGATGACTTCTGTCTCTGTCTTTATTATGGTCTCTGGGCCAACTATTAACATACTTTTCATTACCTTTTTTTGACAGACAGAAACCCTGTACAACAGTATAGAGACCCTGAAAATGAGAATTTCCAAATTTTTCTCTTCATGTAATTTACCCCTAATTGCAGGCAGGACTTTTGGCCCCATGAACTGTAGATGAATTGCAGAAAGCCTCTGAGTCCCAAAGCAGTTGATAGGCATCCTTTGTGAACCCCCTCCAGAACTTGTGTGCTGTTCCTTGACCACAACACTCTTCCAGTGTCAGAGAGGGGAAAGAGGCAGCAGAAAAGGGGCTGCTGGAGTGGGAAGCAGCTAAACACAGCACGCAAACCCTCTGATTTAGTGAGAGAAGGTAGAGGCACTGAGGGTTTTCTGTGGGTTTAGGAACAGTAGGAATGCTGGCATTATCAGCCAGAGATAATTAAAGATATTATAATGAAGGCAGGGAGTCAAAGGCATTATGTCATGATTTCCACTCTATATTTGAAAATCCACAGCATATGGACTTGGCTAAGGCTGATTACTTTCTAGAAGAAATAACTGAAGAGTCTGCTAAACATTATCTATTAGGACAAAATATATCTAGGAGTCTTGAGAGGGTTGGCTCAGGAAACATCTGTTTTTAATGAACCTGGGAGTGCTGGCAATATTGCAGATGACTGCAAAGGTCTTAGGTTTTGCCAGTACGTTGTCACCCCTTCAGAGGGGTGTAACAGGAGCAGTTAAGACAGTTATAAGCTGAACAACTGGAAATTAATATCTGGCAAAATAGTGCACAGGGAAATATGAGGTTCTAACTGGAAATATAATTAATATCAGGCAGCTTAGCTTTCAAGGAGATAGAGCAACTTTCATTCTGTATGTGATTACAAATTCAGTTGTCAACAGAGACTGCAGAGAGATAATGTGCTTTTGCACTGTGTTCAGCATGCCCCAGGACAATATTTTGACTTGAGTCAAAAGAGGTAGGGAATGCTGACTGATGGGAGTGGGGTTTTTAGGAAATAGTCTGTGTCCAGTGTTATTTGCATTCCTCTATTGGTGATCTTGAAATAAGAATAAAATTGCTGCTGATAAAATCTGAGAATGACACACAAACTGAAGGAGTAGCCAATAATGATGGGGACAGAGTGGTTACACAGAGAGATAGGATGGTGCAGTCTGCAGTGCCCATTTCAATAAAATGCTTTTTAATGTTGCCAAATGCCAAGTCAATCACCTGCATTGCAGGGAAACCAGTTTTATATGGTCAACTCTTATTCATGGCAGCCCTAGCACACGATTTCTTTCCTTTTCTTTCCTCTCTCTTTTTTTTTTTTTTTTTTTTTTTTCCCATCTTGAAATATCTGTTAGGGTAATACATTTGGATCCCATCACTGACTGTTTTGCAAACGTTTTTTTTGCCTGCACAGACTGTTTTTAGGTGGTTGCATATGTTAGTGTTAGTCTCTTACAGGTGAGAGTGACACTGTTGTACCAGCAGTGAGTGAATCAGAGTTGGTGGAGGTGACTGCTGAGATCTACTCTGTGCTCAGCACATGTCACTCTGCTGCTGACAGTACCCTTCTCCTTGAGTGCTGTTCCTACCTGGGGGCAAGCTGATTAAAGCAGCTCACATCATCCCTGAGCTTGGTCCTCTCCTTGTGACTAAAGATTCATACATTGGCTGATAAATTGCACCAAGTCAAATGTGCTTGCTTTAAAGTTACTTGAAGCATTTTCTTGGATAACTGCCCTTCCCAGTTCATTATTTGGGCAGTCTCATACCATCTGTCCAAGCCACAAGCCCAGCTTACTGCAGCTGGGTCCTCATTTCTAGACTATCAAGGTTCAGTCCTCATACTGCGAGGTTTGAAGGGTGATTAGCGTCTCACACTGTCTTGGACAGGGTAGGGAAAGTCACAGTAGCAGAATTTCTCCAGCTTGTACTTGCTTTACAGCATCAAAACCTCATATTTCTATAGAATAATGTAAAGATGATAAAGGGGAGGGTGTGTCTATTTCCAGTTAATTATTAGGAATATCTTGATTTAATGCAGGATTTTGAGTGAAAGTCAAAAAAATCTTAAAAGAGAACTTGCATGTATGAAGATGGATCCATTGATAGATGCTCTACTTTAGGGTTTTTTTCTTCCTTGATATCAAACATCACTTACTCTAATGTAAGCCCACAAAGCCTTGTGGAATATTTTTTGGTCACAGATTTAGAGTACATTGTCTCCACATCTCTTTTCATGGATCACTACACCAGGCAGATGTCAACCAGGATGCTGGGCTCAAGTCCTGACTTGCAGGATCGGTCAGCTCTCCCCCATCACTTCAAGATGCACCTCTACACGTTCATGGCACCCCACTGAACACATTCAAAAAGCTCCTGCCACTAAGCTTGTGAGAGCTGATAAGATCACAACCTGGGAAAACAGCTTTATTAAAATAGGGTCTTGAATATTGAACTAATTTCTCAGACGTGCTTCTCTTGTTGCTAACCCTGACAGATCAATGGGTTTAAATTTCTTTTTCTAACAGTCTAAGCAGGCTTTGATAAAAAACAAATGTATCTGTGAACTATTTTTGCTTTCTTTCCAGGAGATTGCTTCTTGGTACATACCCACCTATAAATATCATAGTGAGTGTTAAAAAAGCTTTTCCCCCCATGATGGTTTCATATCAAAAGGAATGAGATACCATTAATTGTAGTAATCATGCATCTTTCAGAACTTATTTAGTGGATTATATACTGCCTCCTCCTCCCCCTGCTGAGTAATCAATGATATGGGTATACCTGCATTTGGACTCTTTTTTTAACCACCTGAACCTGCAGGTGGTTCCCTCCTTGCTGCCCTAGAAGGGAAAACAGTTGATGTGAAATTAATTTTTGTGGTGCTAGCAACCAAGGAGTTACACCCCTTTCCCTAAAGTCCCCAGCCTATGGATGTTGTTTCAGATCTATTTACAGAAGTACTGATGAGTATGACAAGAACTATAAAGGAAACGTGAACCTGCTTCATGTGGTGATGTGGTGAAAAATGAGATGCCTCTGGAGAGCTGGATCTGAACTGCTGTTCCAAGGTTATGGGGGCTTCATTTTGCCACTGCTTTCACCAGCCTGTGAGAAAGAAACAGGTATAATCTCCTCTAGCAAGAATGACCCAGCAGGGAAGAAGTCTTTCCAGGCTCTCACTTCTTCCAGCTCTTTTTAGCAGATGTCAAGGAAATTGCATCTGACCATCACCACAGAGTCTAGGGGACTTCTCACACTCTACTCCTTTCTGAAGTTGATGATTGTGTGGGTAACTACCTCTGCCCTCTTCTCCCTTGGGATAAAACTGCCTGAGCTCCTACTTAGGGCTCCTCTGAGGAACCTCCTAGGCTTGCTTTGTCCAGTCTCGTGACCCCCAGTGAACAGTGGAACAGGAGTCTCTAGGTAATTTCACTTTGCTGAGGGTCTTGTGTGAACTGGGTTAGTGCCAGAATATGGGTTTGGGCAAGAGTAGGGGACAGAAAAGTGCCTGGCAGAGGGACATGAGGTTCAGGTGACAGGCACATGAGAAGTGATTTTCAAATTTATTATGTCCCCTTCTCTGAATCTTTTTGGGGTTCTTATTTCCTGTGACCATGCTGTACCACTTCAGCAGCTGACACCCAGGCTGGGCATGTGGTGCTTCTGCACCACTTTGTGCTCAGACTTGGGGCAATGAGAAATAAAGGATTGCTTTGGCTTGTCCTCACAGCTTTTAGGTTGCTTCTCTGTGACAGAGAAATTTCAACATCTGTAAATAATTCTGTCCTCCAGAGAAGTGATTGCCTGTATTGCATTACATGTGAAAAATTCTTGCCCCAAAACCTTATTTGTGGCTCCATTAACCTAAAGAACTTGTCTGAATGCTCCATTTGCCTTTTAAATAAAGAACAAGTGATTGCTGAGGACTCAAATCCCTATCATTTTGTGTTGCTTTCCTCATTATGAGAGGAACATAAGGGTCCGCGATCATTATTTCTGACTCTGTCATTAGCAAAGGTCTGGAAAGCATGTTTTCACTCCATTAGCCTTCAGAAATAAAAAGAATGATTGCATAAGTCAAGAATAATTATTCCAACCAGCTCTTCTCAATGTATTGCTGTGGAACAGGCTGAGATCTAAACAGGAGCTGACAAATTAATTTATATTATTTCTGTTTTCCAGAAAAACCACCAAGTTCAGGACTGATATAGAAATACAAACGGCTCTATTTGTGGTTTAATGTACCTCTCTGATCCCTTATGATAAACATCAGGAAGATAATCTTTTCCTTCATGATGTCTGCCAGGATTCCTGTGATTTACCCCCAGAAGAGTGGTAGAACAGAGATACCCAGATCTGTCATGGCCCTTTTGTTTCTCAGAAGTGTATAGATACTTATGATAATCAGGACTGACCTCCTTCTGTAATGATACTCTTCTGTGATGAATTTGAAGTTTGCAGTTATACAATGGCATGTGAGTCCAGGCATGGTCCAGATCTGAAGAGAGCACTTTCCATGTTCAGAGCAATTTCTTCTTTGCTTTAAAGAAATGATGGAATGCTCCCACCTTTCTTTCTTTAAAAGACCAAAATGCAGCTGTTTTTCTACTAGATACAGTATTAAAACTTCCTGGACCTCTGATGAGATCTGTAACTCCTCAGCAAGGCATGCTTGCCACAAAGAAGGGCTCATGCAGGATGGCCTCTTTCATGGTGTCTTCAAATGAGACAGTGTGAGTGCCCAGGAGTGGGCAGTGAGTCAGGGCCAGCGAGATGGAGTCTTTCTGTCCCACCAATGCTTCTTGTCAGCAGAGACAAGCTGCTTCACAGCAAAGGAAGGCAACAAGCAGTAGGATAATATGATAATTCAGTATTGGATAGAAAGTACTATAGAAGAAGCATTATTTCTTCTTTTGACTGGAAATATTCTTGTACTGCTGTGGATAGTAAAGTTAATTACAAAGCAGCTGAGAGCTTGGAGTGAAACTGGGTTGAAGGAAATTATTCCCCTTTTCCAACTGAAATAGACTTTTAAACCTTTCCTTTAAAATTATCAATGAGTCCATTGGCATGAAGGAAAGCATTTCTTATAGATCTGTGCAGCTCTTTTCACCACAAGCTTCTCAACTGGGGTCTTTGGCGGAGGTAGGAAAGATCATATTCTCCTTGTCAGTGAAAAGTTGTGAGCTATTGCATTAGCATTTTTTTTCAACAGGTGTATGGTTGCCAAATGAGACATGGATTGACAACATAGGTATTCTGTGCACAGATGCCATTCAATAAGAGACAAAGGTGATGAGCACAGAAAGAAAAAACCCAGGTGATACTGTGCCAGAATTTTATGTTAATTGCACACTTTGTTTTCCTCACCTCTGAGTGTGCTAGTTCCTAGGAGAGGAAAGAGTTCAAAAGCTAGATCCAGCAAACCCACAGAAAGCTTGCAGTCATTCACACTTCACTATTAATGCAAATCATGACCTGAAAGACATAGAAAGATGTCCTCTATCTAACAGTGTTGTAAAACAATTACCATGGTCCCTTTCTCCTCTGCACAATCTTCATGGAAACCTAGCAAGAGCATCTAAGATAGAAGAGTCCTCTGACCAGTAGTGTAAAAAAAACAGCATCAGTTCTGAGACAAGGAATTCATCTTAGTCTTGAGATTGACCTGAACTTTAAAGGATCTGAGCCCAGGCATGCAAAGAATAACAATTGGTACATGCCATAGTACCTTGTAAAAGCAGGCACTGTGGAAGCTGACATGACCATCACTATTGCTGGAAGATTCATGATACAGGTAAAGCCTCATCAAAATAGCCCAGAGAAACAATGGTGTATGCCTGGGGAGCTGTGAGAGATGGCCCAAATCTACATGAGATGAGCCTTCATCCCACTCCAGAACTGTGACAGTGACACACAGTCTGAGGAGGTGTTTTGAAGCATTTGGGTGATAAGCACCCAGAGCTCCTCATAGACATCAAGGCTAGAATAACTGCCAGATAAAGTAGAGTGGAAGTAAAAGTGCAAGATGAGATAAGGAATACCGTGCTTAGGGCTTCTAGAAGGGCTGTGACACCGACTGCAGGTTCTCATCTTCAGGTTGCAGGACACGTCCCTGTGAGCTTTCTCTACTGGGAAAGTCACATACTGGGGTGCTAAGACAGGCTTGCTGAAACATGGCTGTGTTGTAATTAATAAAAACACTAATAGAGTCTTCATTGAATTATTAGGACACTTAGAATTTACTCTGGGAAACCTTTCAACTCCATTAAATCCACCTTTGTCACAAGATAAAGTGCCGCTCATAATAGGCTCATTAACATGCAGACTGCAGTTCAGCCCCATCCATTAACAGCTGGCAGGCAAGAGTTTCCAAAAAGACCCCAAGGAACATTTTCCCTGACCAGTGGCTGGCTTCCTCAGGATTTCTGCTAGTCCTGTGTGGGATGTTTCATGACAGGGAGCTTTTCTGCCATCTCCCTGTGCCATTTAAACATACTGCCAAGACTAGCTGTAATCAGTTAGAGATCTGGAAGAATCTGCCAGGAGTTCCCACCCTGCTGCTGGGGTCTTTATTTGACTCGAAAGCTGCCATGAGCAGAAAATGCCAGCCCCATGCAAGAGCCACGGGCATTTTCCACCTCTCTCTCCCTCTTGGCTGGCTCTCATTTAGAGCCCAAGTGTCAACTGCTCTGATTAAGAGCATTAGAGCCAGGCGCGATGATTAACAGTGAATGATAACAATGGCATTTCAGTAGTTGCTAATAGGCTTCCAAACTTAATCTCTCACGCTCTCACAGAGATAAAGAATAGATAATTCTTCCAGCAACAATGATTACACAATAAAGTTTGCATTTGCTCTGTGTTGATGAGCTATGGCGCCTGGTTTCACTTAGTGGCACTTTTGAGACCCCAGGGCTGGGGGTGGTGCCAGCCCAGGATTTTACGGATTTCTGATGTCTTGCAGGTCTGTCTCCTGGAGCAGGGAATTAATGTCTTTGTTCTTTCCTTCTTTCTAAAGCCCAAATCTCCAGCCAGCAATGGATAGGGAAATACAGACTAAGGGAAACTGAAGTTGTCCCTAAGTAATCTATCTGAATTTACAACTTTTGGACAAAACTCACGACTTTTGGGCACAAATTATTGATTTGAGTCCTGAGGATTGTCATTCTAGATCTGACACATCCACAGTATGGGTGAGAGCTATAAAGCTGTCACTTGGGCTAAGAGGCTCAGCAGCAAAGCCAGAGTGGGCTGTAAGGATGACTTTCTAAAAACACTGAGAGCAGCTTATCTGAATGAGATGAAAGCCTGTCAGTGACTGAAGTAAAGGAGAAGCTTGACATGAAGATTTGAGACTTCAAGGTGTTGCATTTCAGCAGCCTGAATGCCAGGAAACCAAGACTTAACAGAAAAACACTAAAGCACAGATTCAATGAGTAGCTGAGCTTCGATGAAACTTTCTACTGGATAGGATCCATGGAACAAAGCACACTGGGTTCAAGAGAGCAAAATTCCCACTGAAACTGTAAATGAAACACAGGCAGCCTGCTTTGCTTTAGGACAGTGCCTGCCAGGAGACATTCCCTCTGACCTGTCCATCATCCCATGGTGCAAGACAGCAGTAAACTGTGGGCAAAGCGCTGTGTCACTGGAATGAATGAGTGTCCCACAGCGCTGTGCTCCAGGAGTTACCGTTTGCTGCCTAAATTCTTACAAAAGAAAAACTGGTCCTTTTTTCATTTCAGTCTAAGTCTTGCCTGTGTTGCTCCTGAGTTGCCTGGCAGGAGGTCAGCTCTTTCAAAGATGTTTCTCACATCCCTCTTGACCAGCCCTAAATTCAAAGTCTAGAACAAGAACCGTACAACCAAGTGGCACAATTCAGTGAGAAAACTCTGGTTTCGGGGCAGGCAGGACAGCTAAACAGAGCATACATCCCACTGCTAGAGGATAATGGGATTTAGTGGACAAACAGCAGGACATTATGGTTAGGCTTCACAGCTGCTAAATGTGGTAGTCCTCAAACAAACATCTAATGGGACTTTAGTCTTCATTATTTTGAAACATCAGGCTTCAGAGGACAGTAATTATCTTATAACATCTATCACTGTGTCTTTAGGATAAGGGATAATATTTTAAAAAGTCAAAGCAGAGTTCATCCTTGATGTATTAAGCCTCACTCAGTTTGTATTTTTGCATTTTCCTCTGCACTGAATTCCTCCTCCTTTACTCTGCCTCTGGATCCCAGCTGCTCACATTTCCTTTGCTCAGGCTTCATGAAATGAACCCATGATGCAGATTTCAGTGAAAGCCAGAGAATTTGCAATTAACTCTGCCCTTTTCAGGGAAATTACTATGTCTGGCTCTTGACCTAGGCTTTGTGTAGCAGCATGGCACAACTCCTGTAATCATGTCCTACCAGTTTGTCCAGCCCTTATTTTTATAGCAACTGTATCCCTACAGATCTCCCACAGAGGAAACAAAAGATGCTCATTATAATCACAATTGGGCTGTCCTGAACCCCTATTTGAAAATCAAAGCAATTCAATTATTCTTTTTACTCTTCATTTTTACTCATTTCTGTATTGCTGGTTTTATCTGGGGTACAATGTGGTCATCCAAATACAGGTCAGGGTTGAGAACTACTCAGGGTTTATTTCTTGCAAAATATTGAAACACTTCACTAGGTTTTGGCACTGTGTTATTCCCTTTTGAAGAGATTTTTTTTTTCTTCCAGCTGTATCTAACATCTTACCCTTGCATGTGTCATACCATGTCACTAAGATAGCAGAAACCACCCCAGAAATTAGGATCACATCCTGCCAGGCTAATGGTTCATATAGTTCACTGGAAGGTTTGGTGGGCAACAAGAATGGGCTCAAAGGGCCAGGAGAAGGAAAGGTTAGCTCACAGGACGAGGGGAAGTGGAGAGGTAAAGAAAGACAAGGGGGTGAGCAAGACAATCCCTTCTTTTAAGTAGAAAAGGCTGAGTGGGCTCAGCTGTACCAAGACCTGGTTTCACCCATGGCAGAGCAAATTCGGTATCTCCTTCTGGATGCACGGTTCATTTGGAAAAGCTATTTATTTTTCAAGGGGAAAAGATTTTTTTTTTTTAATTTCTGAGATGCTATTAGAGCAAAACAGCAGTCCTACCTGCACACTCCTTTTCCCACTTCCTTTTTGAAGAGTCAGAGGTTGTTCCTGTTTACAGGTGGCATCTGAGAGAGGCTCTGAGGTCTGTGTGTAAAATCAGTTTAGCTCATATAACTGGTCAGACCTCTTTACATTCTAATTGATCTGCAATTCTTTTTTGTATAACTGGGGAAGCAAAATGCCTCTCCTTCAATAAAACTGCTTCTCACACTCGGTTCTAGGTTTAAATTTATTGTGTGTACTTTGTTCCTGCCCAGGCTTCCCCTCAACATCCCATGTTGTCTATTACTGTGTATAAAAATGATCTGTGTTGACACAGGACTGAGTGAGCACTTTGCATTATCAGCTCCAGCATTTGCCTTTGTGCTTTATTTCATGCAACAAAAGCGTAATTCACAGCAAGGTGATTTCTTGAAAGGTTTTTCACTGACAATTTGTCTAAAAAGAGATGCTGCTCGAGAAGACAGAGAAGTGTGTTTCTTCAACACATTCAGCAAATTTACTGAGGAAATCACTCAAGGCTTCCATGCTACTGCTATGACCTGAGGTGCATGTTGCAGTTCCTGGGCTCCTGGTCCCACTGGTATTTCATGAAAGAAAATGAAATCTTGCTAATTCAATGAGTAATATTTTTTTGGGCAGGTTTGGTCCACTTCACTGCACTTCATTTCATTCCATTCCATTTAATTGTTTTCATTTCATTTCAGATTTTTAAAAAATTTTGATTGCCATTTCTTTCATCATAATTCCTCTCCTATTTGTTCTGTTCACTTCGTTCCCTGATTTCAAGATTTTATTTCCTTTCATGAAATGAAGAATTTTAATTTCATGAAAGGACATTAAATCTCACTATTTCTATATTATTTCTGTAAGTTTCAGTACATTTCACTGCCCTTCATATCATCCCATTCCATTTAAATCTTTTAATTACATTTCTTATTTTTCTTTTCTTCTTTTGAATTGAAATTTCATTTCATCATAACTTCTCCTCTGTCTGTTTTACTTTGTTCCCCAATTTCGACATTTCAATGAATGTTATTTCATCAACATTTGGAACATTTAACTGAACTTCATGTCATCCCATTCCATTAAAATGTTTTCACTTCTTTTCAGAATTTTTTTCTTTTCAATTGCATTTCTTTGTATGTTCTCTCCTATGTATTTGGTTCAGTTCATTCCCTGATTTTGAGATTTCACTTCCTTTCATGAAATGAAGATTGAAATCAAAAGGAAATGAAATCTCAAAATCAGGAAAAAAACTGGAATGAACAGGAGACTGGACAGGACATATGATGGAAGGAAATACAATTTAAAAAGGAAGTGAAATCTCACAAATTCAATGAGTATCACTGCAGCCAGTTTTGGTCCATTTCACTGCACTTTGTGTCATCCCATTCCATTTAGTTATTTTCACTTCATTTCAGAATTTTTGGGTGTTTTTCAATTGCAATTTATTTCATCATAATATATCTCCTGTGTGTTCCTCTCACTTTGTTCCCCGATTTTGAGATTTCATTAAGTATCATTTGGACAATTTATGGTCCTTTCATTTCAACTCATGTCATCCCATTCCATTTAAATATTTTTATTTAATTTCAGATTTAAAAAAAAAATTCAGAATATTTTAAATTGAAATTAACTTCATCGTAATTCCTCCTCAGTCTGTTCATTTCACTTCGTTCCCTGAATTCAAGATTTAATTTTTTTTTCATGGATCATTATTTGTGTGGGGAGCAACCCCTCTTATGATGGCTCTGGGGGCTGTAGCAGTAAGCTGCTGTGCTTCATCTGAGTTCTCTGAGATCACCACCCGCCTCTGACCTGCCCTGCCTTTCCTGCAGCCCACCTACCTGTGCACACCAGGCTCGCTGGTCCTCAGCAGCCCACATCGTGCCCTCTGAAGCTGGGATGTGCTTGTTGTGTACTGTTCTCTCTTTTCAGCAGCAGTCTTTCCACTGCTGCTGGCTGAGTGTTTTTTAATTATCCTCCTTGGACTTTTGTGCACCATAATCAACAGTTAATTGCAAACAATCAGACAAATTGGTGATCTAGGGAAGTAGAGAAGAGTGACAGAAGGGAGCAGGGACTAAAGCAGGAGTCGACTTCAGTGATGGGCATGGCTGATGGCAAACAGCTGTCTGGAGGAGAGGGGGATCAGTGGAAGAGGGGCTGCTGTGAAAGCCAAAGCATCTCTTCTTTCCTCCGTCCCTGAAGCATCTTCTCTTTGCAACTCACTTCTGGCACATCACCTCCCTTGTAAGACAATACAGCTTGGTTTTGCTGGCAGCATTGTTAGGTCCCACTAGTCTGTGGAAAAAACAACACACTGGAGGGACGGCAAACAAGGAGACTTAAAAGTCACAGCACCAAGCTTTACAGAGTTCAAGAAGTGTTTGGACAATGTTCTCAGGCACATGGTGTGATTCTTGGGGCTGTCCTGTGCAGGCCATAAGCTGGACGTCAATGACACTTGTGGGTCTCTTCCAACTCAGGGTAGTCTATGACTGTATTATAAGGTAACAGCAACACAGCTACTTTTCTCTGTAGTTATCCAGATGTTCCATAGCATCTCAGAATCTCTGCTGGGCTCGAGGTAAGCTCCAGGAAGGCCTTGCAGCATATGGTGCAATCCTAGCCACAGAACAAACTTCCAGCAGGACAAGACAAGCACAGAGAAGAGCTCCTGTGCCTAAAGCTGGCATTCTACCCCCAGTGCACAAGGGCCACCATGTTTTAGGTTATTTACACTTCGACGCTACCATTAGCCACCAAAGGCGGCCGAGGGGTTTGCATCCGTTCAGTTTGCATCACTTCCCGGCTGCCATATTCCTGGGCGGGGTGGGTTATTTCTTTTCCAAATAGTGAGGGAGCGCTCTCTTCTTCTGAAATCTCGACGGCTTTCCCAAAGGCCGCCGGCTCCGACTCCTGAGGGCCGGAGCCGTCCCGCCCTCGGCGAGGCGGGAAGGGCGGCGGCGGGAGCGGCGCGGCGCCGGCAGGGGGCAGCACTGCCCGTCCGCGGGCCGCGCTCCCGGCGCTCCCGGGATGCCAGCTCCGCTCCGGCCGCCTGCCCTTGCGCTGCTTTCCCGGCGCCTGAAATATTAATTAAGGGAAGGGGAAAGGGGAAAGAAAGAAAGAAAGAAAAAAAAAAAAGGCGCCCTTTTTACAATGCGCCACTATATTAAACTTACAGCGCTATAAATCGGCACCGTAAAACTGTAACTCAGGGGCTGGGTGTTAGACAAACCTGACACGCTGCTGGGGGAACGGCAGAGATCTTAACAAACTGCATCATATACAAGTTTCTGCAATGTACATAAAACTTACTACTTTGTACCCCTATTAGCTGGTTTTTACAACGTTTTCAGGGACCAAAAAATAAAAATGGCAAGCAATAGAAACAAGCAAATCAATTCAGAAAAATAAAAGTTGACGTGAGCTTGCATCCAAAAAGTGAGTGACAGTTCAGCCTGTTTTATTTGTTTGTTTGCCTATCTAAGGTGGTTTGAGAAATCATGGTTAAGTTGAAATTATTTTCCTTCCAATTTCTTTTATTGCTTTGCTTCCCAAAGGTCAGGATAGACACTGCTAGATATTGAAGGCAAGGTAAAATTGGTTATTCTTGTAAATATTTACAGTATGATCTCTATGATCTCCAGATTTCTACACCTCAAATGAAAATCAGTTGATTTGATCTCTATTGCTTTTTTATGATCACAGATGATCTCAAGGGGTGTATTCTTCCCATCTCTTGCCCCCTCCCTCAGTGGGGAAAAAATTCTCCTGGTTTGTCTATTTGTTTTGACCTTCAAAGCCTTATCTCCTGTCTTTCTCCTCTTCGCTAGAGGAACCCTGACAAGAACTTTTGAAACCATAAATAGTCATGTCATTATAAAGCAATAACATGGGCTGCAGCCCTCCTTCCTTAAGAAAGGTGAGTAAGGGTGTGCAGCTTGTTAGCCTCCTTTTCTGAGAGAGGGAAGGGAGAGCTGCACTTCATTTTGAAGTTTCATGCGACATCACAAATCAAGTCCCTTGGCAAAGAGAGGAAGCAAACACCAAATATGCTGAAGTGAGTAACTACCTTGAGTGAAGAGAATCCTTTAATGTGAGCACGGTGTAGGTAATGCAGTATTTATTTACCACAGAAAAACTGTAAAGAGCACAGCATTGATTTCTTGGTTTTTCTTTTTCAGGTTGGTTTCACAGTGCTTGGTCTGTTGGGAGGAATTTCTGAGAAGCATCTGAATAGCTCATAGCTGGATGGCTTCAGTTCTGACCCCCCGACCCGAGTGAGGTTTGCCACTCGCAGTATTCCTGGAATGACACAGGGGTTCTGGCTGGAGTCAGGCCAGGACACTAAATGAAACTGCTTTTGTGGCACTTCTGCATTTGATACATAGAGGACAGATTTCCCGCTGTATCTCTTGGGAGAATTTGACTCTGTTGACCATGAAACCCTTCATGTCCCTGCTGAGGGGGGGATTTGAAGTCTGATGGTAATGGTTCAGTGGAACATACCCAGTTACTAGGGATGAAAACATATGCCACTACTACTAATGCCTGGATGTGGTGCTGTCCCACTAAGACCTGTGCTTTTCCCCTTTTTTGCTGACCCAATTGAACACCAAGTCATTGGGGTTTGGGAGCCACTGCTGCAGCCTAGGACACTTCAATAGCTCCTGCTGGTTGTGCTATTCCTTTCTCTCATGTTTTAAGATAATATATAGTCAAGTTCAAAGTCTCAGTCCTTGAGAGCCTTAGCAGTCTGGATCAAAGTATCTAAAAAAGTAACCTTATTAGTACCATCTGATTTATATGAGAGTCTTGCCATTTTCCATTGCAGCAAAAGGAAAGAAGTGGTCCTCTGATACCTTCCTCCAGTAGTTTCCAGCATTGCCCAGTGTCTCTCTAAAATGTGGGAAAAAATAATCTTACCTGAGACAACTAGCACTTCTCTTATTCAGATTACCAGCATATAGAGATTCCCTTGTGCTTCACATGAACAGAGAATGTTCACTGCCTCTGGAACATGTTTCCCTCCAGACAAGCACAGGGCAACACAGTGTTTCACTGATGGAATGGTGACTGGCTCCTCAGAACGATGCCAGGAACGCCTGGTTATCTCTGCAGTCTGTAATGTCTCTCCCTCAGTCTTTTCATGCACACACATTCCCCACATACATAATGCTTATCTTTAATTTTCTCTGTGCCTAAACCCAATTTCTAAAGAGGGTTAAAAATATCAAATTAATTCAGAAGACAAGAGGTGAAAAGAATCATTCTGAGATATTCACAGGGTTGGTAGTAGTAAAAAGAGAGACAGTTTCTGTCTTTTTTTGATACTGAAGTTAATTGCAGGCATCTAGGGTTTAAAGACCTTGTGTTATTGATGGGGGTATGTTAGCAAAAGGAGGGACTCTAACATTAAACTGAAATTTAGCATGTACAGTAGGTTGTCAAGAGAAAAAAAATAAGAACAAAGGAGACTGCTATTATCTTTTATTATTATCTTTTAATTCCCCCCCCCATTTCCTTCCGCATGCTCTCTCTCTGTCAGCCTTCTCTCTTTCAATAATTACAATAATCAACTTACAATGATAACAGAAATAATCTCCTACAAGATAACTAAACAAACCACATGTTATCTGTACTGAACTGTGCTTACTTACAGTAGGTACATCACTTATGGAAAAGCCAATAAAATTTTAATTAAAAAACCATGTATGTTGTCAGTTAAGATGCAAAGAGGGTGTGCAAACATTCAAAGTGGTCCATAAATTGCTTGGTATTTGATAGAACAGGGAGGAGGGCAAGCCCACCCCAAACAGAACAAAACAAAGCTAAAGCCCACCAGGCTGGAGGAACTTTATTTATGTTGTTCTATACAGAGCGCTGATTGCTGGAGAATTCAAAAGCAGGGGGAGGGGAGAATCCTCCCTTGAGCAACGATCACATCCACCCACCTCCACCACTGCTGGGAGCAAGTGAGCAGAAGTTAATTAAAGATTTTGCATCTCCCCACTGCAACGCTGTATTGGTAGCTCTGGATCCTGAGATAAACTACAGCTCTCCCACACTGCGTTGCTAATACGCCTCCAACCTTGCCCTGGAGGCACCACCTCAGGGGATCAGATGCTTGGTTTCCCTGGTGTATTGAGGCTTGGCCTTTCTGCTAGGACTGAAACGAGGAGGACTGATGAATGCCAGCCCATAGGTAGGTGCATGTGTTAGAGGAACAGGTCTGTAGGTAATTACCCAGTCATGAGTCACCATGGATTCAGAGGATTCCAGTCCTCTCTTAATTGTTTTCTCTAAGCATAGGAAGACTGTTTCACACAAAGGCTACTTGGCATAGAATAATTTCTGCACAGGTACTGTGAATGTGAAACAGTTCTCAGCTGACTAAAGCAGAAGGTTTGCTGGAGCCAATTCTGACATGAAGAAGTCCTCAACACCACTCAATGCCCTGAGTTTGTCCTGCTCCTCCGAGTCAGTCTTTTTGTGGATCTGGTGTGAATGCTGGCATGGTCTTTTCATGGTCTTTGTGCTCCTGTGGCAGGCTGGAAACAGTGGCTTCAGGAGTGCCTTTGAAGACAGAAGTGCACACCTGTCACCCAGATTTTTTCTCTGAGCTCTTGCTGCAGGGCATCACTGGGAGGAAATCTCGGCAGTGATACGATCAGCATGGATCAGGAGTTGTCTTTGCACTGTTCTCACTGGGTGAGTGAGCAACCACTCCTGGGATTGCATTTAGTGCAGAGAAGACCTATTTGATACAGCATGATATGTAAGGACATCCCAAGACAGTGTCTGAAATTCCTTGCTCTTGGTTCAACCTTCAGCTTCAGCTGTAATGGGCAGATATTGCCTGTACAGGCTGCCCAGGACAGCCCTTGCATGTGGAGAAAAGCAAGGCTGTGAGGTGGAAGGACCTATTTCCTCAGGGAGCACATTGCTGTGGTTCACCTGCCATTGCAGGACACTGAGTTTTGAGGCTATTTCAGAGAGATAATGCTTACATTTAAAGAGATCTTTGGGTTGTACCTAATTACAGAACCACAGCAGCCTGGCAAGGCAGGACAGTTAGAACCCGCCTCCTCTTAGGTTGGAAATTAGGAAAAGGGTATTAAAATGTATAACCAGGGTTAGAGAGATAAGGTGAGTAAGAAGGCCAAGGTTAAAACATCAGACTTACATATTCCCAGAGCTGTGCTTAACGTGTGTCTCAGCCAAAGAAATTGATGTTAATGTCGTACTAACCCCTTTCATGTGAAGATCTCAAAATGTTTTATGTCCTGATTTGCTTTCTCTATGCAGCTCTATTGAAGGTCATTGGTCTTTCAGGAGGGAAAAATGCAGGCTGCTCCATGCTGTACTGTGTCTGTATTGCCTTCAGCCCCTCAGAGTGGAGATGGCTGGGGACAAGCTGGGTGATTGTGCTACAGGAAAGCAGATGCCATTGAGGGAAGGTGTAGGAAGATGGCTGGGTATGGATTGAGATGATTTAGTATAAATGGTGGTTCATGTCACAGGATAGAGTTGCACCTGGTTCAAGAGGTATCAGGATGCAATGGGATCCATACAGGGAAGAGACAGCAGGAAACGAGGCTGATGGATTGGCCCTCTTAGGGGTGGGCTGGACAGACAAGTTGGTCAAGAAGAAAACCAAAGCTCTTCCTTGTTGATTTCCTTCAGAGAGAACATTTTTGAAATCACAGTGTTGTTCCAGGCAATGAAGGAGAGGCAGCTGCTGGCTGGGCAGATGAGGCCAGCCCAAGGTCCCACAGAACAACCCATGAGGGGTCTGTGGGCTGGTGTGCCACACCACATATGGCCAGGTGCTGAGCAGGCTAAGAAGGCTGAGCAGAGCACCCCAGCACGGGTAAGGGTTCTGGGAGAGCTGACAAAAGCAAAGTGGATTTGACCTTCTTAAATTTCATATTTAGGGACTTGAATACTGTGGAGGAGCTAGACCCTGGCAGAGACTGAGGAAGAGGATTAAAAATTACACATGAACTATAAAATCTGTGGCTCCATAGAGCCTGGAGGGGAAACTGAGGCTGTGACTGGTACCTTAATGAGCCACAACCATGGGCCAGAGGATCTTTATCTCATTAGTGCTTTCTCTGACAATGAAGCAAAGCACCCTCTGGCATCCAGAAAGCCATGGCCGCTAGCCACAAGTAGACAATTGTAAACTGCTCAGAACAATCTCCCAAAATGAAAATGGAGAGACATGTACAAGGCTGAAGCAACTGCTGACTGGCAAAGCAGGGAGGAGAACGGTACTGTCAGCTGCCACTGGGAATTGCCATGGGCTCACTGAGTCCCATGCAGGGGGTTTGCTTTGGGCATTCTCAGGGAAACCCCTGCATCCTGCTGTGACCTTCATGCAAGCCCTTTCATGAGGACACTGTATGAAGTGGGGGCAGTTTCCCCTCCAGCAGCCAGTGACTGGCAGCTCTGGCTTTTTTTTTTTTTCTCTCCATTTTTGATTAGAGAACTGCTCTGTTATTCTAGCAGGTCTGAAATTAGATACAGGTGCAAATTAACTAACTCACAAGTGCATTACATTTGGTAATTTTTCTGTCAAGAGTCATGCTGAAGGGTTGCAGAGAATAATAAGAGCAGCCGAGAGCCAAGTGGTTGGTCCAGGTGTGCCCGGCTGCTGAGTGTTCCTCCCTGGAAGTGGTTTGAGGCAAGGGGTCTATTTTCACAACACAGGCTGCAAAATCACCTGTTTCCTGATAGTTTTCTACCTCTAATTTTTGTCTGCCATTCCTCTCCTCTGGCTGTAACTGTCTTTGAGTACTCAGCCCCCTGATTGCAGAGCTGCAGTTGTCATGGTTATGTCGTGGTCCTGGGATTTTGGAAAGACAGTAGAGCAAAAGCCTGTATCCTCCTCCTCTTCTTTCTCTTCTAGAGTGTAGGCCCTGTGTATTTTCCAGATGAAGGGAGAAAGTCTGTCAGTCTGCCCAGCTGTGACAGGTAGGGGAAGGAATCCAGTTCCATCTGCCACCAAAGAGGTGCACAAGCATCTGCTGCCCCTCCTCAGCACCGTGGCCACCTCTGCAACTTGCAAGAGAGCAGTGGTTGCGGGGGCAGCTTCCAAGCAGCAGAACTAATCCAACCAGTTGTCACAAAGCAGTCATCAGACGCTGTCTAAGGAGGTGTGAGTATCTTGTGTAGCGCACAGCATAGCTAACGAAAGTGAGGTGGTTGGCAGAGGACAATAAGACAGTGTGAGAACGTGTGAAAGTGTTATTCTGCTGTGGCTGCTCACAGATGCAGAGTGCTCATTTTGTGGAGGGGCTTTTTCTGGCTCCCTGTGACAACCTGCTAGTCATTTCAGTTCCAAAGATGCTGAGATTTGAGCACAGAAACTGAGATGAGTCTCAGTGCCAGCTGCACTCTGTGAAAACTTTCTGCCCTGATGTGCAATAGAGGTCCAAGAGAGATTATGAGGTGCCTGAGCCAGGAAGCTGAGCTCCTTTCTATAGCTCCTCAGATGAAGCTGTGCACTTATCTGTCAAATCGAGGTTGCATTGTGCTGGCAGGTCAGCATGTGGATAAAGCTAGTCCTGCTGCTGTCTCACAGATAAGTAGAAGGCTTCATTCACCAAGCAGTTAATCTGGAGGGCTTTCACTGGTGCTAAATCCATACTATTTATTTAAAGATGAAATGAATGGTTCTATGCATATTTGCAAATTAGTTAATGACATAATTGCATCAAATGATAATATACTGCTGCACAAAGCTGGCATGAAACCATTTCAGACCTGGATTTCCATTTGTTGTGGCATTCAGACAACCCTTCACCCAAGTGGAGCTGAGCTCTTTGCCTGTACTGGGCCATGCATGTGGCTGAGACAGCTTCACTTCCTTCTCCCTTCCCTGAGGGCTGCTGCATGACAAGGCATATTGCTTATAGCCATGCAGGGCATACTGGAAATGCCTTCCCCATTTGGCTCCTTATTTTGAGATATGGGGGACACTGGCTTCAGTTTTGGTCACTTTTTCTTCAAAAATCATATGGAAAAACAGGTCAGCATTTGCAGACCTAATTTCAGAAATGTTTTCTTGGAAGTGTCAAAAGCACACATGTGCTTTTAGAGCAGAGTGACTGTGAACTGCTTACACTGTTTCCTTCTGTACTAAGATCTTCCCTTTCCAGCTTATGTAGTCAAACCTGCCTTCCAGGAATGGACCAGATCACAACCATCCAACCAGCTGCTCTGGGTGAGACCCAAGAGCTGTTTCACTCAGAATCCAGTATGTGGCAGCAGCAATGGTCTAGAGAAGAGCACCAGAAACAAGCCTCAAGACAATAAGCTTCCCTGGTGTGCTCTCCTTGGCTGCCTGTGGACTACAGTCATGCGACCTCCTGAGCCAGAGCTGGCACCGAGGGGCAGTGACAAACTGGTTCTCATGCACATCCTATTTGTCTTTTCAAATAACTTTATTTTCTCCCTTTGCCCTTCCCAAAGCCTTCCTTATCCCACTAGATTTTAGTGGATTTAGGACATATTCCTGCTTCTTTCTTCTTGCTGTTAAATTGCTCTCTAAAATGTTTTAATTGTAGCATACATGGGATATGGAAACTTCTGAGGATTAGAGAATATTAGAGGCAGCAGCTAGGCACCATTAATGTTGGGATCAACCCATAACTCCATGATGCAAAAAGAAATCACAATTCTCCTGTGTCTTAGAAATTAGAACAGTGACAATCATCTTTCAAGGGCTGAAGGGGTGTGCTTCATAGACACAGGAAAACACAGGAAGTCTGGCATCACTGAACTTCATTAGTCCTTTACAGCTCTATGTGGACATTCTTGTTAGCGCTCAGCTCTCCTGAGTAGTAAAACTTTTGCTTGGAAAAGTGGTTGTGTTTGTCAGGATAAAAGGGAGAAGGGGCAAGTGATAGAGAGAGTGGTAAATATGTGGAGTAAGGAAATAATAGCTACAAACTTTTGCGTGGGTACACCCTAGGCTTGCTAATGCCTCTAGTTGGTCCTTTTCCCACCCTAGTTGTGCTTTCTGAAACAGCTTTACAGGCCCCCTCCCTCCCCTCACAGTCCTCTGGCCCCTGTTTATTAGCACAGAAATGCTTCTGAGCAAACTAAATTCATTCTCTAGCCAATGTCCTGGTTCCTGTCTTCAAAGCTGCAGCATTTCTAATCTGTTTTAATTTCTGTCACTGATTCCACTGGGGCTCTTGGCTAATCACCCAAACTGTTTTGTAACCTTGCCAGCTCTGTCCATGCTGATAGCCTTGCAGCCCTCACTGATTTGTACCCGCTTCTCACAGCCCTGGTTCAAAACAGAAAGGTTAATCCTCCAAACCCTTCACTAGTCACACTTCCTTCTGAGAAACACCTTTTCAGGCTATTCTCCACTGTACTGTCACAGTGCTAGGAAGAATGTAGAGAGATGCCCTTTTAAGATAATGGCATTAAACCTGAGGTCTAAATTCATTTTACATGACACAGATTTTGTTACCGCTCCAGCAAAATTTTCCTATTGATTTCTCTGGAGCATCTCAAGGCATTCTTACAAAAAAGTTTCCAAAGGTGGAAGAATGGAAAGCTTTCTTGACCTTTCTGACCATTGCTCTCCTCTGAGTGTGCTCTCTCTAGGTAACTAGTCACTAGGACACACTCATCTGGGCAAAAGGTCACTTAAATTGTGTATAGCATTATACCGTTCTAAATGATTGTGTTTCACTTGGGGCATGATCTACTAGAGCAGGAGTTTGGGTCACTGGCCTTTGTTGCAAACTGTCTCAATGGCCTTGTTCCCAGTAAAGAGTGTCTTGCTGCTAATGTACGCTGACTTACACTGACTTACAGTGACTTACACTGACTTACACCGATTTACAGTGACTTACTCCGACTTACACCGACTTACACCAACTTACAGTGACTTACACCGACTTACAGTGACTTACACCGACTTACAGTGACTTACACTGACTTACAGTGACTTACAGTGACTTACACTGACTTACACTGACTTACACCGACGTATAATCCTCTGACATTGCAATTACACAAATATTTAAACTACCTCTTCTTCAAGAAAGAGAAACATTTACTACCTATCCATTCCCTTTTTATGACAATGGTTTCACAATTTTAATATAGCACCAATTAAATAAAACTGTTCCTTGGCTGTAGGCCAGTAATGAACTGGGCGTGTGTACGGCAGAGTATTATAATACCTAAACCATGTGTGTCAAAGATCCCCACAGCACAGCATCTTTTATCTGTCAGGAGTAAAAAATTGGACCTTTCAGAAAATATATAAGACCAGTGTAAATGGACAGTGGTAGTTCCCCATGTCTTCTCCAGCCTAAAACCTCCTGTGGTCAGATATTTTTATGTTTGTAAGTTTTGTTAAACTGAAATTAATTGTACTATCATTTCAAAAAGAGGCCTAAGACATTTCATAAAGGACTTTATTACTGTTTTGGGGACTCTTCCTCAACTGTCCACTGTGTCTGATTGACCTCGGTGGAAGACAACTGAGTTTTTCTATACAGGGCAGAGAAAACTGTTGGGATTTGAACCTACTGCTGTGGGTAGTGTTGATGCTCAGCTGAGCAGATCACCTCCTTGTCAGTGAATTAAAAAAGCCAACCTGGAAATTAGCTATTCATCTTTGCTGTTAAGAGAATCATGTTCATCTATGCAATGCAAGGAGATCTGGCAGGATCTTTACAGGTCACTTACAAAGTAAAGCTAGGATTGACTTTTTCTGTTGCTGAAGATGTTTCAGGACAGAAATCAGAGGTCTGAAGGGGATAAAAGCACTGAGTGTATTTAACCTGTACTCTGAAAAGACAAACCCAGCAAGTGCTCTTCTTAGACATACCTTCCCTTTCTGTTCGCTTGCTTTTGGGAATATAATGTGAGCATTAAATGGGCTAAGGGAATGACCCACTATCCTGAAAAGCTGAATCTTTGTGTGTATGTGAGGTAAGCATTTAAAAAATACACATTTTCCTTTGCAATGTGCATTTGCCCCAGAGTACTCGGCCACAGGTCTGCACTGATACAGCAATTTCCGTGTTTCCTTTCCTGCTGTTTGCCCATGGTCATGCTCTTCTGGATTTTCACAAGGACCAAAGCAAGCTGATTTTAAAGTCTCTGTAGTTAATAGTTCTCCCCAGCATCACAAATTTAACTCTGTATGTAAGGATTGCAGATTGCCTCTTCAAACAGGATAAAGCTGCATCTTTAATCTCATGTTAAACAAATGCCCAGATCAAAATAAACATGTGTTTCCCTGTGTTACGTCTCTTTCAAATTATAGCACTAGGGGCCAGCAACAAGGTTAGATCTTGGGGAACTTAAAAAGCCACCATTTCCTTGGAGAGGACCCTTGATTTTACAAACTACAGGATTCACACAGCAGCTGTTTAATTTCTAAAGTGTTAACTGAAATTTACTACAAATGCAATTTTATGCCTACACATTTTTTGTTGTTGTTGTTACTAAGGCAGCTATTCCATAGTTACTATTTTGGTTCCCATGACGACTGCACTGCTATCCGAGTTGGAGATGATAAAATTGGTATGTTGACAGATTCTGATTGACTGTTGATACCAGTTGGCAGAAGAAACGAAGGCTTTCCAATAGATTATTATGTGTATTTTCAGGAAGAAAGAAAAAAGACATAAATGATTTTTTGGTACAGTTATATTTTACTAGGAGAAAAAATTTAAAGTTCTTATTAAAAAAGCCCTGGCAGCCCAGAGATGCCTTGGGGATTGAGGGATGAAGGAAAAGAAGGAGGAAGGGAAGGAAGGGGGTGATGGTAGCTGAATTTCCAGAGACCTCTATACCTTGTTGCCTGTTGTCCACCAGAAAGGTGGAAGAATGAATGGAGCTGAATAGCAGAAAACCCCAGAACACTGGAGGATGATCTACTACCAACTTACTGGGAAAGTGCTGAACGCCAGGTTTTTATACACTATGAAGCCACAACCAGAATATCACAGGCATCTGAATATTGGCTGGTAGCCACATAAGAGGCTGGTGTAAGGGACTGTGGAAATAGCAAGAGAAATTAAACAAATCTTGGGTGGGAGGCTGAAGAGAAGCCACTATGGGATGGTGACACTTGCTATGTGACCTCTTTTTGTCCGCACTGCCACTATGGGCCAAGTTGGTCCTCACTACACTGGTTTCCTGAAGGCATGCAGACATTAGACAAATGTGTTGGGGAAGTAATTTGTGTCCAGAAGCTGTGGTGAAGAAATACTGGCAGTTTTCTGATGTACACAATTGTTTTGGGAGCCCGGAGGAGGTTTGCAGTGGGCAGCTGCAATCCCCAGGGAGATAGGAGCAGTCCTACAGTGGAGACCACTCTGGCATTCTCAAAGATCTCTCCAAGCACAATTTTGTTACACTTAGACATTGCTGTGACTGAAATTACTGTTCAGTAATTCAGGGATTGCCTGCATTGTGGCATTTTCCCCTTTTTTTCCTCTCAAATATGATTATGGAAATGGATTTATTCCCAGCATCAGAGTGGCCAAGCACATGAGAGGGACCTGAGCCAGAAGAAAGGAGGCAAAGTGTGCTCTGTGTGATGTGACTTCCACAGGGAATTTGTCCCCTGCTTTATACTTACATCTAGCTGGTCTTCATCAGGACCAGGATGGTGCACCCAGAGAGCCTGCCTCTGAGCAGTAGCACACACATTGCACTAGCAAATACTTGCGTTAGGAAAGAGCCCAGGTCCTCACAGCAGCACCAGTGGTAGGGCTGATGACAAGGTCAATGTCATCATATTAACAGTCAAATGGGAAAGGATGAAAGGATGATGAGGGCAAGAGGAAGGTGGAAAAGGTTATCATCTCCCTAAAGAACACTTTTCCATGCGTACAGTGCCTGGTGCAGCCAAGTTTTTGGCTCTTGCCCAGCATTCCTGTGTTCTACCACATTAAAAAACAGTTGGGAAAAGGGCAGTCTTTTTATACCTGTTTTTCATGCTTCTGTGTATGGTAACACAGGCTACTGCTGATCTGTCACCCAGAAAACTTGCTCCATGTTGATTCCAGTGTTCACCAGCATTTGTCAGAGTTTGGAAATGACTATTCCAACATGCATTCACTGCCTGGACTCCTTGTTCCTTACGATCCTTGATTATTGTTCTATTTTCTGGCTTTGGTAAATGCTACAGTGCTTTGCTGCCTGCCGCTTCCAATCTCTTCCTAACCTCCCTGCAATCTCCTTGGCAGTGACTGTAATTTACTGTGAATTAACCTAGTCACCAGGGAGCTCCTAATGGCCGTTCTGCAGGTTCACAGATTATCTTAAGCAACTGGTATTTAGTGCAGAAAGAAGGAAAACTTCTAAAAGATTTAGTAAATGAAAAGTCTATTACAGAGCTTGGGGCTTTTTTGTTTTTCTTTTCCCCCCTCCCTGCTTCTTGGCTTTTCCTGCTTCAGGTAGAGGCCAGCCTAGGCATAAGGAATCCTTGTGGAGAAAGGGGTATGAAGTAAAAATGAAGGGAAACAAGTGTGTCAGAGCAGAGGGAAGATGCCAGTTCCTCTCTTAAACAGCAGCAGCACAAAGGGGAGGTATCTGTTGCCTGCTGAGGCTCCCCCTGCACAAAGATGCCTTGTTGTTCTTTATCTTCCTCATGTTACTTAACAGCAGGGCTGGTTTGTACAAACCCAGATTAGAGCAGATAAGAAAATGAAGCTCTGAATTATTCAGCAGAGTAGAGAGGAGAGGATGTGGCTGGGGTTACTGGATAAAGCTGTGGCCTCCAACAGAGCTCCCTCTCCCTTGGGTTTTATATCTAAATCTATTTGCTCTGCTTAAGCCTGGTTGTGGAAGAATTAAGATGATGATTTCTTTTATTTACAAAGAGGCACCTTTCACAGGAACTGCAGAAAATGGAAGTAAAAGAAAATAATGAGATTTGCTGGTCCATTCTCCTACCCCAGCAGGGCTGGTTAGAGCTGGGTCTCTCCCAGCAGACTTGTGCCTGTACCAGAAATTCCCTGGGCAAGGCTAGCTGTGCCAACATGTCCCTCTGATGTTTCCCCTTCAGAAGCTTGTGGTCCTGAACACACTGTCAAAGCCTCCTTAAATTCTTTTCTCTTGGACCTCCCAGGCCTGCCAACCCCTGTTTTAAGAGCTCCTCTAGCTCAGGGAAAGCACTTGCTGCTCATCCCTTAGTTTAGTTATGTTGGAGAGTATTTGTTCAGTACCTCTCGGAGTTAGGCAGGCAGCAGAAAAGAGGATGTTTGGACACTGTTTGCCCAAGAAGGGGCTCTTTCATCTCTTGTACATCTCTGCTGATGCTTTGCAAAGAGAGGTGGCAATGTAGAATAGGCTGGGGGTTTCTCCTCTTTTTTTGCTCTCTTTGCTCCCCTCCCAGCCATTGCAGGATAATCGCTGTTGTGGTGCTGAACCACAGTGCTCTCTGCAATAGCTCCACACAAAAGCTGCACCAGCTCTGATGCTTTCTCTGAGGGCTGCTGCTCTGCAAGTCTTCCCAAAGAGTAAGCACAACTTCTTCCATCTCCACAGTTGTTAGACAACACACTGATTTTAGGTGTCCTGGTCCCCTAGAGAAGCCTTTCCTGTTCTTAGAACTGGGAACATCATTTACAAGTCCCATATGGCCATTGCAGGCAAAGCTTTAAATTATTTTCTTCACTGCTGCTATTTTATGTGGGATAGCTTGAACTGCCTGGATTGCTTCTACTATAACTACACCCATGTAGGGAAGAACAGACATCCAGAGACAACAGAGACCTGCTGCTGCTGTGCTTGCTGGTAGGGTGTAATTACATCATAAGTTTCCTTTACTTGGAAAGCTGACTTAAGAAATTTCTGCTCTTGTAGCACGTTTTGCAGCCCCCTCAGTTGTCCTGACACTGATGATTATAGGGCTGTGTTCTGTGTTTTGATAAGAAGATCGAAGTTAACTTCTCCAGTTCTTTTCTGGAAGTCTTATTTTTAACCTCTGTATTTTTGTTTGTTGCTGAACATACCACATTGTGCAACTCCCAGTTGAATGGTAAGGGAGTCTATTCTGCTCCCATTCAGAAGAAAGGATGTTCTGTGCTTTGATGCTTCATCAGATACTAGATGCTGGGCTGGAACCCCTGTTCAGAAATGCTGCACCAGGGAAAGAAAGGGAGAATCCTGATAGCCCATTCCTCAGCTGTGATTTTCTTTGCTTGTGCACAAAGCTTATCAGACGTGTCAGGCTACCACCTTATCCACCCTCCCCAGCTGCTGCACAATGATTGACATAGCAGACACCTGACCAAGAAACCCAGCTATGGAAATTTGAGGCTTTTTTCCAGGCAACCATAATGCTCATGCAGCTTAGGATGTGCTCTTAGGGACATGGTTAAGCATTACTTTTACACTCATTTATTGCTTTTGGATTCTCAGTGAGCCCTTTAAGTAGAAGGATCAGTCCCACCTTCCTGGCATGCAGTGCTGTCTTATTCCGCTGGGCTTGTTTCCCTCCGGGACCAGCTGCCCTTCCCTTTTCAGCACAGTGAGGCATTCCTGAACCCAACTTTGTTGAATTCCCTTTAGGATCAGAGACAGTTACAGTGTCTGAAACTCTTGTTATTACAGAGGCAGCCCCCAGCAAAGCCTGATATTCCTCACAGTTCCTCCAGTTCAAAGTTTACTGTACAGTCTCCAAACTCCTGTGCAAGGAAACTGCTCTCAGCACCATCATCCATCTCCTTTTTGACATTGAAAGTCAGGCCAGAGCTTAATGGGTTGAAACACAACTCCTGCTCTCCAGCATCAGCTCTTCAGGGCCTGTTAGAGCCCTCAATCCACACATTGGAAAAGCATTGGATTTCACTGCTTTTTTTCCTCCCTTGTCAGACACAAATTAATGACCTTCAAGCAGTGCAATGATACTCCTTGAGCCCTCTACTCAGCTGATCCACTTTGCTCTCAGCTGCAGAGTGCATTGGATACAAACATTTTCAAATTTCCTGGGGAGTATTATGTTTGCCAGGAGCAGGGCTCTGAGCTCTCTTTCTCCACACCCCTGCTGAATTACCCTGTTGATTAATAGTACAACTTCCAGTCCTCTTGCTCCTTGTAAACAGGAGCTCGAGCCCCTGCCATTTAACAGGGGCGTGGGATATGCGAGAAGCTGAAATGTCACCACATCACAGCACCCATTAATCATAAAGCTGCTCTAAAAAAAAAAAAATATGAAAAGGAAAAAAGAAAAAAGAATTATCAGAAATATCAAGGAGCCAATTTAATTGAGGGAAAGACATGCGTGGCAGCTGCTTTTTAACTTTACCTACATCTCAATTAGACAGGGTTGGAGTTCTCTTTGTTTCTGCTTTTGAAAAGTCTAAAACTCTGCAGGTTTGATCAATGGCAAGGGACAGAGAGGAAATGAGCAGGAGACGAAAGGGCTGAGTTTCCCTAGAAGCTGTCATGATAATTTATGGCCCTGGCTGATAAAACTTTTAACTAGTCAAATATGAGCTAGGAAACAGCAAAAGCAAAATGAGCCTTGGAGGAACAATGCCAACCAGGTAAGTCTTCTGGGAAGCACCACCTGGCATGAACATTTTCTTGCCTGGGAGCTTGGGAAAACTGCTGTTGACTCATGCTCATCTCTTGGCTTGCTGTGAACAGGCCTTGCTCTGGAGGAGTCAGCAGCTGTGACTTTTTTTTGTCCGGTCTGATTCAACTGGTGACAGCAATCTCTCTGCTTGAGATATGTTGGCCAAGGTGGCTGGAGGGTGGTATGACCAGTGTCAGCAAGAGAAAGTTACAGGATGAAGACAAGCACATGATGTCCCTCGGGGCTCTGCTTCTGACCTGTCTCACAAAGTAAGCAGCACCAATATGTGTCAGTACCCCACTATGGGAAACTTAACTGCTGTGGGAAATAGCATTGGTGTTTTGCTGTGTCTGTGCTTGCAGGAAACAGCCACTCTCTGCTATTTGAATCCATGGTCAATGAAAGAGTTAGCAAGACCTGGACGATCTGTACAGCTAGTGATATCTTTAATCCCTTGCAAATGCCACTGCATTTCTCCCTAGGACAGAGTAGCAGAATCCTGGACACATTCTAACCTACTCAATTAATTTAGCTGTTTTCAGACTCTCTGGCTGGGAAATGTATAGTGCTTTCATAGCTGCTGTACTGTGCCTGACCTCTGTCTTTGATGGTGAGGAGCATGGATATTTGCAGAATGAGAAGACCACCAATCAGACACCTGCTTTCTGTACGGGGAGCCTCTGACATTTTATTTTGTTTTGAAGCAGAAATCCATGAGAGAAGTGAGTTAATGGTGTGCCCTGGTCTGTTACCCACATCACTGACATTCATGCAGTCCTGTCACCCCAAAAGCTGTGTCAGCTTTGGTGTTCAGTCCATGGTGCAAAACCTTGGCCAGTGTGTTTGCACTTTACACGTCTTTTTAATGTATCTGAGGCTTCAGACAAAGCCTCATTTTTGGCTGAAGGCTGCCTTCTACAAACTTAATGACCTTTTGCCTTTGCTAGGTTGGGAAAATCTCTTCTTTCTCCCTTTCTCTTTCAAATCCCAGAATCCTGTACCTGACTTCTTCATGACACTCCAAGGAGAGAGGCAGTCAGGTTTCAGAGTCCCATAGGGAACTAAAAGGGCAGAAGTTACTACAGGCAGAGCAAGGCAGAAGGGTAAGAGAGGTTGGCCCTCTTCCAGTCCTCAAAGCACATCTGTGGGGGCCTTCAGCCACCAACATTCAGCCACCAGGTTCTGCTCAGCACGATTTATTCAAGCTAGAAATTTTCTCTGGAGTTCAGTGAGGATCCAAGGGATGGCACACTGTTAATCTCCTCTCTCCATTTCCAACAATTTCTTTAGAAGATGAACTCACAAAGACTCTTGCGAACCTTTGTGGATCTTGGTCGTAAAACCAAAATGCCTTCTAGCTGTGCTGGCCTACCCATCAGCAGGGAGAGGAGAGGCTGCATAGACACCCTGACAGAAAAAGATAAACTTTGTGGAAGCTTAGAGTTGTTAGAGAAACCTCTTGCTGAGCAGCTGTTGCTCACTGACTCTTGACCTCTGCACTGCCTTCTCCTCCTCCTCCAAGCCCAGGAGTCACAAGTTTGCAGCCATGGGCATAGTGGAGGTGGTCAGAGGGGAGCGCTGCCCATGCAGTGGCTACCTGCACATAACCTGTGCATACACCAGACTCCACAGTCCTCCCAGTTTTAAGAGTGGAGGTGATTAGCCTTGCTGCCTGTAGCATTCGCCAGGGAATAAAAAAGTAAAGCTACTCCTTTGCTCACAGTCCTGTCCATCTTCCAGCATGTTCTCTTTTCAGTTGGAGAAACACTGGCCTCTCTCACCAAATTATCCAACATTTGAGCCAACATTTGATCCAATGCAGTTAATACATAAATCCCTCTGTGACTGGCAGCTACAGATGGGTGAACCAAGAAATTGCTTGACATATTTGCTTACACTGCATATGAAACTGCTTATCTTGTACAGGAAGGATAACTCTAAATTATCCATAATCCACTGGATCTTGGTGCTAGTTGAAACAATTTTGAAAAGATTTGCCAAAACTCTGAGATATCCATGTGTATAAATATATAGATTTATACATACACATAGACACTGTGTCACTGAAGGTGTCACCTGCATGGTGCCTATTTCTCTCACAAGCCTGGACTCACATTAATTCACCCATGTGTGAACAGCTTGAGCACTCTCATCCCTGAGGGCAGCCATAAGCTGGTAAAGGGTTGTTTCTCAAATGCACCTACCAAGGTCACATTTGCCATCCTGCTCTCTTACTTCCCTCCCTTTTTGACCATGGAATTTCTCCTTCTCTCTCTCTTTCCAGGTGCCTTGCTCAAAGACTTGGATCAGTGCTGTTCTGTGCTGTAGGTGAACACTTTGGACCTGATTCTCATTTACACTACAACAGGTTTTACTGCACTATGGCAGTGGAAAGAAACCATGAGATGAATATAGATCACTCCAATTTAAAGCTCCTTTATGTTATAAGGGAACACCATGAAAATGGAAATTGGGTCCCCTATTTTTAAAGCCTGTTGGCAGGTGCCCATAAAGCGAGGAAAGATACTTTCATTGCCTGGGCAATGGGAAATTGCATCCTTCTCTATAGTCCTCTTAGTTGTGCTGTGGACCAAGTAAGGAGCAGAGTGCCTCAGCAGAGACCTTTGAGTGACAAATTCCAGGGCAAGGCAGGATGCCACCTACCTGTCAGAGGATGGGATCCATGTATAGGAGGATGTTAGTGGGCTCACTCCCAATGGGAAAGGCAGGTGCAGTAGCCATGATTTGCATCCAGTGTCTACTCTCTATTCCATGTTCTGGGCAAGGCCAAGCTAGGGAAAATGCTGATTCACTGCTACAGCTGACCACATCTTGGCTTTTCTGATCCCCCCCATCACCACTTCCCATCCCTGCTGACCAACGTGTGGTGCCAGTGGCCATGGCTGCCCAGAATCAAGGTATCTCCACTGAGCAATTCCCTCACTGGCAGCAGTCTCCAGGGACCAGTGCACTAATGCTCTGTGGTGTGGTGGTGAGGATGGTGGAGTTGGCTGTGCTCTGCAGAACATACCCCCTCCCCTTTGCCTTGCTGTCCCTGCTCTCCCTCTGAAACAGGACTTCTGCTGTCCCTGCTTGCTCAGTAGCCTTTCCTGTCCACTGGATTTAATCAACCCAAGCACTGGAATGAACCTGGGAAATCTGTGCAGCAGCTGGGGTCTCCTGAGTGCCTTGTTGTTCCCTGCAGTAACCTGAATGTTACCCATGAGCACTGCTTCCCTCTTGGGCAAATGAAGATTTATGTTGCTCTTTATGTCTCTGGTAGTGGAAAGGCTGGGCTTGGAGGCTGATCTCCTGTAGATCCTCAGCAGAAGGCTTAGGGCAAACTGCAGGAGGAAGGACTGTATTTGTCTTCATCCAGCAGTGCTCCCAGCAGCTGGTGTGGGTCTGCGCACCTGGGGCTGACTGAGGGGCTGGGAGACAATTCATACAGCCCATAAACAGAGGGAGCTGACAGAAAATGTGACAGGTGGAAAAAACTGCAGGGGATGGAAAACTACTAACCCAAACAAAGCCAATAATCTGTTTCCTAACGATGTGGGTGCCATCATGGGCGAGGAGCAAGGTGAAGTAATTTAAACTGTTCAGTGACATTGCTGTGTCTTCACTTAAGGGAAGGAAAATGAGCTTTCCAGTGCAGAGAACTCCATGAAAGCCCTCCAGTATGCAGGAAGGTGGTAAAGCAAGGCAAAGAACAGCTGGAAATGTGAGAGGAGATCAACTATGTGATAATGCCATGATATTGTTAGATGGCTAGCTTTTACCTGCAATATTATACTCTGTCCTGGAGATCTGTCCACAAAAGATGTAGGAGAAGTAAAAGGAACTGGCAGTCAAGCAGAAAAAGGGTGGAAAATACTGGACTTTTTAATCAAACATAGGGGATAAATAACAAAGACATGGTAGACCAGAGTAAAACAATAGATGGGCTAGACAAGGTGTACTGGAAGCTCCTAATTACTTTCGTTCTCAGAGATGATTAATTATATTGAAAAGCTGCTCATAAAAACCTAGGAAATTATTTTTGTGTAATACATAGCTCCAGGTCTGTAGGAACTCCTTGCTGTCAAAAATTAATGTGTCCAAAAACCACAATGGTACAAAAATAATAAAAAAACCCCATGAATATGGATTATGGAAATATCTTTTATCCTCTGGATTTGCTCCTTCCCAGTTGGATGCAGGACTCTGTACACTCTGGCTGTGCAAGCAGAAGGTGTCTCCCAGTCACACCGATCTGTAGCCATAGGCCCAATCACTCTGGCAACTCCGAGTTCATCCCTCTGCCATTAATGAGGTAGTTACTCATCACCTAGGACAAAACTGGCGGGCAGCACAAAGCAGGGTTTGGCCTGGGTAATGTAACATTTATTCCTCAGGCTTTCAGCTAGTGCAGCCCTTGTGGGGGCCACTCTAGGGGAATGTGGTGCCCTTTCTGTTATGCTGAGGCTGTCAAGAATCCACTCAAGCGATGTAGCCAAGTTTATTGGAAAATCATTGGAGGAAATCAGCTTGCAGGTCATCTTTAAAGGCAGATAAGCCTCATTCCCCTTCTCCCTCTTCTGCAGTTGGAAATGGGAACAGGCAATGCTGGAGGCTGGGGCAAGGGTCCAGCTGCTGACCCACAGGCAAGTCTGTCCTCCTGCCTCCCCCAGGCTCTTTGTCTGTGGAGTAGAGATATTTATTTAGCAGTGAGCACAGTTCCCCAGGGAAAAAAAGCCATCGAACTGTGGTGCTCATGTCCCTGGTTCTGGGAGGGCAGGCAGGTGGCAGCTGGCCAGTAAACTTGCAGGGATCCTTTGGAGTGGCCCAGCCCAGCATCTTCACTGGCTGCAGGCTGAAGTCTTCACAACCCTTGGCTGAAGATAAGGGGAGCCAGATTTCTGTGACAACCAGGACCAGTGTCAAGTGCAGTGCCTCAAAAACCTCTACAGCTTGTTCTGGGAATATCTGTGTGGGCAGAGCTGCCAGGCCCTCTGCAAAGCCAGTGGTGGTGCAGCAGTTTGAGCAGGGTTGCACATCCGTGGCCAGGATCTGACCTTTTCCAGCCCTGAGCTAGGGAGGGATCTCCCTGGCCAAAGGCAGTGGCTGTGGCTCTCCCCTGCTCCTGCAGCAGCCTGGCAATATTGTTCAGAGTTGCTCCTGATGTCTCCCCATCAGCACTGGGGGAGCCAGTGGGGCTGTTGTGATCTCATCTGAGGGATCAAAGCCATCTCATCTTCTCTCATCTGAGGGATCAAAGCCAGCGGTCAGGAGGCTTATCCTGTGCTGTGCCTGACCTGACCAGGGTTACTGTGGAGTGTGGGCAGCTGTTATTCCATCACCTGGGCAGCTCCAGCTTGGTGGCTCATTAGCAGGTAAGATAGATTAGTAACTGTCAAAACACTGGAGAGCTACCTTGTTGGGTGAATGGATGAAAACATTTTAACTCCCACAAAAGAGGGAGAGGTGGTGATTAGCTGTGGGATGACAATATGAAATGTCAGAAGCACAGACAGTAAGCACAGCTGTTCATTATTATATTAACAGCTTTAATTTTCTGCCTTTAAACACCAGTTTCCCGTCAGTGCAATTAGATTGTGCCTGTGTGTTTAATTTAAATCAATATACTCCTGTGTTTGGAGTTTTTCTCACACATCCTCTGTGAGGCAAGACGCAGACTAGCCAGCAGGAGAATCTTTTCTTATGTCCTTGAGGTGAAAGCCAGTTTGTGAAGAGGGTATTTAGGTGATGCATGTCTCCATGGCAGGTGAGTGTAACCTGCAGTGATTTATGATATTTCCACAGATTGGAGTGGGGGAGAGATGATGGCAGAGGAACACCTTGAAGAGGCAGGCGGTACAACAGCACATAGTAATATTTTTAGTGAATTATCTTACAGACCACAGAAAATAATGGGAGGAACAGGGGGAGGGGAACAGACTCTTGTGCAAGAAATTATTGAAGGCCTGATTCTGATTGTGGCTACACCACTCTAAGTCTGAGGCTCCTCAGATGATGTTAATGCTGCCTTGATGCCTGTAAAAGCGAGGTCAGTATTGGGCTAGATGCTTAGTGCCAGAAAACAGTGCATTTGGGAATGAGATTTCCCTGATTTCTCCTGCTTGAACAAATACCAATATTTTTACCTGCTGGGCAAGAGGAAGGAAGCCCAAGAGAGCACAGAGCTTCCTGCTGATTTCAACCTAGATTTTCTCAATGTCAAGGAATTGTCAGTGTCACTTGTATCTGGTGCCACATCCCTGTCTCTTTCTACAAACACAAGGCTGCCCTTTGTGCTCTCCAGGGCAGGATGGTATGCAGCTTTCATTGACATTTGTGCCTTGGTGAGTGCTTATGACAGAGTGACACTAAAACAGAGACTCCTGTGCACTTTCCCCCTCCCTCAGCTTTGGTCCAGGATTTCTGTATGTAATTGCTCTGTACATTACATAGTGTATTTTTCTCCTGCATGGGTTAATGCAGTATGACTCAAGGAGCTTTATTTTGAGTAGCTAGTCACGTTCTTTTGCTTTATTGCTCTTATAGCACTGATCTCTGCAAGATCTTCCATCATTCCACTGATACGCCTGGATCATCAAGTTTTCTCTGTCAGCTCAAATGTTTTACTTTGGTTTCTCATCTACTTTAGTCTGGCCTCCAGAAGCTCTGTTGCTCCATCCTCATCTCCTGGACAGGGAGGAAGCTTACTGCTGTGGGGAGACTGACCTCCAAGCTCTCTGTGTCCAACCCAGCCTGCTGTCCCCATCCTGGAGAGATAAACCTCAGAGGATGGGTTGCTTTCCCCTCCTTCCTGGAAGAAGCTTCCAGGCATAAGAGGAGATGGTGTCCTTTTAGTCATGCATCTCCAAGAAGTCCAGCATGGGAATAACTGAACAATGGATCCCAGACGGGGAGAGAAGGGGTGAGAGTGGGTCATCCACAAACCTTGACAGGAAACATGAGCAACCCTGCTGCAGCACCATACCCAGCACACACCACATACTGAAGGGATGCCAGAAAGACTTTGCCTGCCATGGAGACATGGAAAAAGGGCAGTGCTGGGTCCAGCACCCACCCAGAAACTCCAGGCAAATGTGTCAAGGAGTCAAGCAGGAGCCCCAGCGCTTTAGCCTGGGTACCGAAACCTGGCTGTTGGGCTTAAGATGAAAGCCTGGGGTCCCTGGAAATGCATCATGCATTACTGAACACAGGACCTGTCATGTTAGATTAAACAAATGGTTCGTCTGTCTCAGAGCTAGACTGCCTGGCAGTGGTCAGTAGCACAAATTCAGCCTGCAGAAATGGCCAAAACAAAGCTCTGGGCCAGGATCCAGAGCTGGGCAGGGAACTGATTTTCAGTTTCTGAGTATTTGGTTGATATTCTGATGTCATATATGCAATCTAAAAAGCTCTTCCTTGTTCCCATCTCTAGGATCTACCATTCCTCCTCCTCCATTTTGCTGAGACATCAACAATTATAAGAAAATGATGACACCTGACAGCTGCATCAGAAAAAAGAGCCAAAGTGGCTGATAACCCTTTCTGCCTAGGGAGTGGTGTTTGGTCCCAACTTTTACTTGATACATGGCAGAACTGACTTTCCTTGCTATCCAGTTTAGGGAAATTTAGAGACTTGGTTTAACCTCTGATCTCTTCCTCCTATAACACACAAGATCGTAGGGAGAACATTTCCCTGGATGTCTAGGCATCCCTCCTGCCCTGCCCTGAACCTCTGACTGGACAGTAATTCTTACAAGGAGCTGTTCTCAGCATTTCTTCAATGGTGGGCTCCTCCCTTCCCTTTCAAAGTTAACAAAGTACTGGAGCCTGCACCTGTTAATTTCCCATCCGGAGCATAACCCTTTCCACTTTCCAGGATGGAGCATAAACATTACAAATGAAATCTCCAATGGGTAAAGAAGGAACAATCACTTTCTTAATTTTTTTTTAAAGGCACTTTAGGGCTTTTATCAGCAAAGCATTGTGTCCATTAAGAAACAAATTAAGTAATTCTGCAGGCAAGCTAAGTACTGTTCCCATGCCAAAATTAATACTGCCTCTTTCCACCAGGAATGTTTAAGGGTCCCTCCCCCATGCCCTGGGATTATAGCTGCTTTTAGTTCATAGATGGAGGATTAATCAGTGGAGTTCTTTTGCAGAGCTCCTGAAATAGATACCACAAATCAGGGAAACTTGGAAGGAGTCTGGGAAGTGACAAATGTGAAATTACGTTGCACTTTGTTTGGCATTTGTACAGAGAAGCTGACTGGGGTGACTTAGAGGTGCTTACCTGATGTGGGATGCCTCTGGTTGCTTTGGAAGGAGACCTGGAGTTTGGGAGATGGAAAAGCAGGGTGGGGAGGGTGGAGGGATGGCTGCAAACTTCAGTACCCAAACAAGGAGTTGTGAGACTTGACAGAATCATGTGTAGGAGAAGATAGTTAGAGGCAGTAATTGAACCCAGTACATTATTCTCTGCTATCAGGAGTGGTGATCCAGATTTGTGCTGGTGTGACACCAGAAGCTGTACATTCCCCATCCTTTTGGCACTTTCCTGACAGAGTATCCCAGTCAGACTCTTCTAGATTCCTTTTCCTCAGACCTACAGATGCTGACTCTCAGTCTGTCCCACTAAATGCAGGACCAGGGTGAGAGGTGGTTTGCCTTGTTAGTATCACCAGCCTACGCCTGAACACATTTTAATTTGTCAGAAGGGTTTCAGTATTTCATCCACAGTTCATCCCCTTTGATGTTGCAGCTGTTTGCATGTGATACAGGTGTGCAGAGAAGGAAAAATTAATGCAGTTAATTTTCATGTAAACAGTACCATTATAAATCCCTTTATACCAGTTAAAGTGTGACTGTGGAGGAGGAGGGAATACTACTTTAATTACATTGGCTTTGAAGCTATTATCACTAAGTCAGAATGAAAAATTATTCACATACTATTCCTAAGGGTCTAAATTGAAACAATTCCTATTGAAGGGAAATTCTAATAGAGAAAATCATCAACAGAATGGTGCAAAAGGATAGAATTTCACACTCAGTACATTTTGCCCAACTAAAACTGCTGTATGTGGCTCTGTTGTGGAGCTGAACCCTGATAGCTTAGCTGAAGGGAACACAACTTGATAGAGCCTATCTTTGACCTTTATTTGGATTCCCCTGGGGTATTACTTAGAGAAGGATGAGGTGAAAGCCTGACCCCTAATAGAAAAGATGCACTACTACAAAGATGCCTGAAGTTGCTAACTGGGACTCATGATATTGTCAAGAAAGTAAAACAACTGCAGCACTAGATCTTTACCTGACCCTGTGTTGGGCCTCACCATTTGTCCTGTTAGAGCATCAGAGGAATTTTGCATTACCTGTTGGGTTTCCCCACAAACTTCTTAGAATCATAGCATGATGCTGATTGGAAGGGACCTTAAAGATGATCTAGTTCCAACACCCCCTGCCATGGGCAGGGACACCTCCCATGAGACCAGGTTGCTCGAAGCCCCATCCAACCTGGCCTTGAACATTGCCAGGGATGAAACTTGTTCCACAACTTGTTCCAGTGCCTCACCAACTTACGAACTTCTCTCAGAAAATCCAATAATGAAAATTTTCCAAAATTATTCTCAGGGTTTTTTCAGTGCAAAGAAGAAAAAAATTGCTGGGAATTGTCTTCAGTTTCTAACAGTCTAAACTGCTTACATCAATAGATGCATTTATAAAACCCTTTGTCTGGGGCAAGAAGGTATGTTTGCAAGATCTCCCTTCCCCCAGAGATGGTTTAGGCACAGAACCAAAACACCTCAATGTGTGTGCTGATGGCCAGACACAATTTCACCTCGGGTCTAAGTGCAGGTGCTCTACTTAGCCTTGACTGCCAAGGAACTGGAGATATCGTGATGTGCTCTGTCAGCTGCATGACACACGCGTCCATTCTGGGTCAAGATGGGAGGCTACAGCAGTCCCTATAACCCTCATTTCCCTGGAAATGACAGTGGAATCTAGCTAGCAATATCCAGTTTTGCATGGGGGAAGATGGCTTACCTCTTTCTTCTCCCCAGAACCTCCCCTTTTAAGAGCAGGTACAAGACTGGGGCACATGTGATCCCCAACACAGACTCTCTAGTAGAAAACTTATGGCACAAATGCAAAAGTTTTATTATTTTCCATGGGCTGACCCTGTTAAAGGCAGCTGAGAGGTTTTTTAAACTGTGCACATTCAGGCCAGTAACTTCAGCACATCACTTCAGGGAGACCTGATTGCACCATGCCCCAGAGCTGCCTTGCTTTTTGACCATGTTTTCCTTGCTGTGAGGGATGCTCTTCTGCAAGAGGAGCTTCAAAAACCACTTTCCCCTGTCTCTCAAGCAGTCAGATATAGGACAGGAGGGGAGAGCTTTGTTTCTAGCCTATATGTGAAGATATTAAGGAGAGGCCTGGTCCCCTGCTGCCAGACCCACATGACTGTCCTCTTAGACTTTTTCCAATCTGTTAGACAGCTGCCATCCAACTCAGACCCCAAATATTTATCTTACTTCTGAGGCATCATCCTCAAAACCATCTGTCATACTGACATAAGCACTTGGGAAAACAGCCCCACTCTGACATCAGACACCAAACTCTCCCACCCCAGCAAGCCAACACCAGCATTTGACCTTTGAAGATTTGTTGCTTTTCTTCTTTGCAGCTAGGGACTTGGATAAAGGTGTGAGAAGTGAAAGGGGAGCGGGGGAGTGGTGCTAGAGCTCAGCTCAGCTGGCTGCTCTGTGGAGTTGCTTTTATTTAGAAGCCCTGAAGTACACTCTGCGCTACTTTCTGCCCTCTCGGGTGTGGGAATGTCCACCTGCCTTTTTAAATAGCTGAAGGAACAGTATAAAATTTTATTTGTTTTTTGCGCTATCTAAGAATAGGAAAAATCTAGATAGTTGTTCACTTCTTAAGAGGGTCTTGGGGAAGGGCCCCTGTACAGACAAAAGGTGGCTTATATGGTATGGAAGAGAGGTAGAGGGGCAAAGGAGGTGAAGGCTGTCTCACACAGATCACTAAAGTCCCAATTATCTCCAGCTGAGCACCTGACACTGTGTGCAGAGAAGGAAATGACCACACAGAAAAGAGAAAGGAGCACCTCTGAAACACGCAGCTGATTTGAGAGCATGGGCAAGGTCCACCCCAATGGCTGTCACTGCCCAGAGGTGAACAGCCACAGATTGCCTTCATACAGCAGAGACACCAAGCTGGGCACTGCCCAGCTCTTTCCAGAACACTTCCCAAATTTTATCACAGAACTACAGCCTCCAAATCAGCCTGACCATTTTGAGTATTGAATTTCAAGTGAAGGCTTAGTAATGCTTGCCATTTCTGACTGCTTCCTGTTAAGTTTATGTTTCCTCTTCTTCTTCCTCCATTCCTTCCCCATGTCCCCCTTTGCAGTATTGGGTGGAGCTGCTGTTGGTGGAGAGCTTTTGAAAGCTCCTTGGTGTTGCTATTCCTGCCTACTGGGGGAGAGAGGAAAATCACAAGAGAGAATTATTTCTGTGGCCACAAGAAACAGCATGTCCTCATTGGCTCCCCAGACACCGCGATCAAGCATAGCTGGGAGCACAAGACATGTTTATTACCCACTATATGCACCAGCTGGGAGATTTGTTCATGCCAAAACAAAAAGTGGGGTCAGGCCTAAGAGAATGGGAGCTGTGATCCATGGATGCATGCCCAGCTTCTGGGCTTAAAGGTGCCTTGTCCTCAGCAACTCTGAGCAAAGACTTCAAAGGCAGAGACAGGTGAGGCACTAAAGCAGCCACACTCCACAGCAATGGGCATAAGTTTGGCTGACCCTGCAGGGAGATTAAGGAGTCTCCTGTCCAAATCTGCCAGGACAAAGGACCTGTGTGGGCTTCACCCTTGATGGGAGTGGATTGGTTGTCATAAAAAGACTATTTTAATTTTTATAATTCTATAAATGTGCATGATGCAATGGTATTTAAAAATGTAGTTGAAATTTCACAGAGTTTGAAGCAAAGGTTTCCAGGAACAGAGCCCTGTTGTACAAATGCTGATCCTCAAGGTCAGAAACAAGTGTGGCATGGGCTATGCTTGACAGCTTCCCAGGAGGGAAGGTTATTCCTTTGTAAGGAATACCTGTGATTTTTAAAGGAGCATTTTCTTGAAGACCAGATGTACTGTGAGTTAAAGCTGGAAAGAAGCAACACAGCAGCTGCAGTCTTGTGAAAGCAGTGCAGGCAAATACAGTGTTAAGCGTGGTTTATAGACCCAGGTTCTGGCTTGGTGCTTCAGTGGTGACCTCCTGGAGTTTGAGAAGCCCAGGCACCTAGCAACCCCCAGTCTTACAAAGCCCTGGCTAGATAAAGGGACCTCATTAGCTCATTTTGCTGCTGTTTTTTTTAACATTCCAAGATCACTGAAGACTATATTAAATAGTACAATCCCATGGTACTAAAACTTACTGTATCTCATTTAACGGTGTTTTACCGTAATGAAGATTGGTCATTTGTTCCTCTTGATTTTCTTTTGCTTTGCAGTCTTGCAAAGTCTTGATGTTTCTTTGCCTCTGGCTACTTAATTTATGCAATTCTGTCTTAAGAAAGACTTTGTCAAAAGTTCTGTAGGAATCCCGTAGCCTGTAGCAATCAATTCTCCATTGCCTTTTTATCCAGAGTCGAATCGAACAATGAAACATGATTTTCCTGTGTCGAAAATTTGCTTGTTAGACCTTAGCGTATCTCAATCAGTGGTAGTGTAATTATGTTTTAAATTTTCATTACAAAACTTGTTTATCAGAGTAAGATGTATTGATTTGCATGGGATGAATAACCCTAGTGTTTCTGAAAAGGGTAGACTTGGTGTTTGCTGTCTTTCAGCTAACTAATTTCATAGAGAGATTATGTATTTTCCTCCAAAATTTCTTTCTTAGGTGCCTTCAGAATTTTTTAACCTGGGCCATCAGAGAGTGGTGATTTACAGCTCTTTAATGTAGTGCATTTATTCTCACATTTTTTCTTTTGACACATCAGTTTCTGACAGTGCCTCATCTTTACGTGCAGGTTGTTAGACTCACATATAATTAAGCTTGTCCAGCACTTCCCATCATAAGATCTTACTTTTTGATATGTAAGACCATTTCTGGGCAGAGATTTTTTCATGGTTACTCAGCCTTCCTTTTTGGGATACATATATTTGCTATATCCAAAATGATGTAACAGTTTTCAAGAATGAAGCAGGAAAAAACTATTCCTTTGTGCACCTTAAAAAATAAAGGTGACTTTTTCCTTATATGTTCTGTGTTCAGCATGCTGTGGAAATAAGATTTGAAATTGAGCACTTGGGTACGCTTTGAGTCAGGAATGCACCCCTTGTGTCTCTATGAATCTGCCCCAAATGTGGTCCCCAAAAACTGCATTTTGCACATGCCTACTGGGAATTACTTGGATTGTAGAAGCATCATTCCCCCAAGAGTCCATCTGTCCTGGGCATGTTTGATACCTCAGGCGAGGCAGAATTTGCTGTTCAAGGTATGCACCCACATGGAGCCATCTTATCAGTTGCTGGGGCAACAGATTTTCACAGGAACCTGGTGAGGTTTGGAACTTCCCCCAGGAACTGGTAAGAGCAAGAGGGAGAGAGGGAAACCAGGCTGGGATTTTGAGAGGGGTGAAAGATTGAGACACAACGAGCAAAGGGACTGGGCCTGGAAAATGATCTGGGCGAGGGAAGTGGGATCAGGGAGTCAGGCTGAGACTGAGGTTGCAGAGGCTGAGTGTGTCCAGGTGACTGTGTGATGTCCCCCTCCTGGCCACCAGTGTGGCATTCAACTTGCACAGCTTTGCAGGCTCTATTTCTGTTTACAGCCAGTGGCGCTCCTAGGGAACATTTTGACTGACCTATATTAAGTGCCTGCTTAGGATGAATCATGTCCCAGGACTGCTGTGTTTTTTCTGCCTTGACGACAAAAGGCTCCTCAGATGGTGAGCTCAGACGGACACCTCTGCATCGGATCAGATGGGGCCTGGGCTCACAGCCTGCGGGCGGGACATCAGCTGCTGAGCCCTCCGGGGGATTTAAACCTTCCGAGGCTGATGAGAACTGGGGATCTGCCTGTATTGCAGAGCCCTGCTCCCAGGCTGGCACGAAAACCCTCTGCAGGGCTCCTCTCCCTGTCACAGCCCAACCCCTGCGGCCCCTGGGTGCAGTGCTGACTCCTTGGTCCTTCCCCTGGGGTTGATGGGGACAGGATGGGTAAGGGTTGTACGGGAGGCCAGTCCTCAGTGACCGAGGCTATGTGGGTGGGGAGATAATGGTGGCACCCTATGGAGACAGCAGCAACTCTTGGAAAGGAGATGAAGAGGATGGAGGGGAGCAGAGACAAATGTGACAGGATGTCTTGGAGGCACTGATGGGAAAAGGCAGCAAGACTTGATGTTGCACCTGGGAAGGGGCTCTGGACTGGAACACCAGCAAGGGAAGGGAAGATGGCTGGGAGCACAGGGACCGAGAAAGCAGAAAGGGGCACAGGAGATGAGGAACCCAACCGTGAAGGCAGCAGGGCAAACACCAAGGAGAAAGGAAATACTGAAATGCTATTTATTAAGTTTGTGCTGCCTACCTTGTGCAGTGAATGAAACAGGGCCCTGAGGGGAAAACACTGTGTAGCCACATAGTTAATGCATAAGGGAGCAAACTAATGGTTGCCTGAAGATCCCTGCCTTTTCCTAATTTTTCAGTGTTTGACTTTGTACTGTCATTTTAATAAGTTTTGTTATGTGTCAGATGTACATACTCTGCTATAATGTTTCTGGAATGAGTGATGTGCATCCTCATTTTCACCCTGTTGCATCTCACAATGTTTCGCTGTTTAATGCTTGGTCCAAAAAGCAACTTACCCCTCCAGCCTTTTCCCGTTTTCCTACTAGCAGGTATGAGCTTGAAGGAAAATACAGACCTTCAATGCTGCTGCCTAAAGGCAGGAACATTGCCCACTGAATTTCACTGTCATTTAATGCCTTATCCTGGATGCAAATGCTCACGTGGTTTACAGAGCATACACTAGAGCAATAAAAAACAGGCAAGGAAATCAAAGACGTATTTCTGTTCTGTTTTTGTATTACCAGTTGTGTTTAATGCAGTGCACTTAAAGTGCCTCTACATTAGAGTGGTTTTGATGGTAAATTTAACTGCCAAACTATTGCCTGCCTCACTGGGATTCCTTCCCATCTTCAAATCCATATACTCCATGTCTCACTTCACCACTAATGGGAGAAGGGTGACATGTGCTGCCAGCCTATCAAGAGCAAAGCCCGAGGAGTTTGGAATTGTTCCTGGGTTGTTCAATATCACCCAGGAGACAAGGCTCATGCCTGTGCAATGAACATCACCAGGTTAACGCACAGGGACTGACACTGACCTATTATTTTCTTCCTTGGCAGATCTCTCTGAATCACACGGCACAGAGGTTCATCTGGCGATTTGAGAATTAGCTGCCGTGACACCAAGCATGGCAGGCCAGAAATGGAGATAAGAGGCTGTCGATTCTGTTCTTCCCTTCATGCACACAGAAAGCCTGTGATGAATGTTTTAGATTCAGTAACTGTGGCTCAGGGGCCACCATTTTGAGGGAAGCTCCAAGGCTAGGGCTTAACCCTCAGTCCAGCTTTTGCTTGCCTCATAAATACCACAGACAAATAAAAGTATCACACAGCAATTCATTGAAAACTTCCCATGAAAGAAATGTTCTTAAAAACAAGGAGAAATCCCCTTTTGGAACTTGCAACACAAATGTTACTCTGATAGTGCACAAAATTCAGAGCAAACTTGACTAGATATTGGAGTGAAAGCTAGATGTCTGTTTCCATTGTCCCTCAGAGAGAAATGCCAAGGAACAAGGATACAGCAGAATGTGAAAAGCAAATTAGATTTTAAAAAGCCTTGTAAGGATAAGCTTTTGAGGGATCCTCTATCAATCTGAGTACACAATGTTTATCATGCCAGCATCCATTCAGGTTAATTAGACCGGAGTCCTGTGCCACAAGCCGTGTGAATAACCTAAAATAACAACAAATGAGTGAGTGATACCCACATGTCATAGGAGAAAAATACAAATGTGGGTGTGAGGAGGCTGGTAAGGTTTGCACCTTTACAGAAAATAAGAATGACACCTGCATGCAGTGGTCACTTGATTGTGGAGGAAATGTCTCTCACATGCACAGCATTTCTAGGAGTCCCAGAGACCAACCTTTCAGGCTGTAGTGGTCACTTTTTGTCTGTATTATTAACAGATGCATTAGGAATTACAAAGAATTGTTCTGTGTGGGTAAAACATATCTGTGAGTGGCAGGGTGGGCCTGTCTATGGCAATGCAGAAAGGAGGGTGTAATGCAATGCCTCTCTGAGTGCCAGAGAGAGCTGAGCAGTGTCAGGTCGTGAGGACTCTGCTGGGCTGCCCGAAGATCTGAGGTGGCAGACTGGGTCTACCACAGGAGAGGGGGAAATCACATAACCCAAGGATCTTCAGAAGCAATTGTATTTTGGCTAGCAATGAGGAAAGGAATAACATTTAAAGAAGATACTGCCTCCTTACAGTAAATAGAGTTTTAATCATCGTGGAAGTAAGGTGGACAAGAAGCACTGGATAGCTAAAGGAAATGGTCTGAAAGGAGTCAGGCTCAGCAATGATTAAAAGCTGCTACCACTTACAGCAGTTCAGGGGATATTTGAGATGAGCCAATAGATGTCACACCACAGGCGTTCACATCTTTGCAGCACCACCTAATTGGCTCCCATGTTGGCAGTCTCAGAAGTGATGCTGTATTTTAAAGGGGTTGTGGGGTGTAAATCCACTGCTCTGGGTGGGGAACAACCTGGGGTGCTCTGGCAAAGCAGGGGATGGAGGCATAGGTAAGCTTGTCATGCCAGTGGCTTTATTTTTATTGCTTTGAGAAGGAATAAAAGCTCTCAGCAATTCCAGCCATCAGCCCAGTACTGCTCTGAGAACTGAGACCTTTCCAATAAAGCAAGCCAACAGCAAGGCAAGAATTTGTAGCCCTGCTCCTCTAATTGCAAGGCTCTTCCCCAGCCCCATTAATTTCCTGTGAAACTGAGAAGTTTAGTCAGCATTAAATCTGGGAATGTTGCCTTCCACTGGGGCTCTCTGTTACACAGCAGACAGGCTTACATTTTTGCTGTGACAAATATTTTATTGACACTGATACAATATATACATTGCAAAAGAACATCCAGGATAAAGTATTTTTCTGTTTCAGTAGGGAGACACATTTCGTATACAGATGACTGGAATAAATCTGGCCTCACAATTAAAATCTGTTTAGAGTTTGTAGCAAAGTGACTGATGGATTGGTCTCAGTGCTCCATCAATGCCCCCTCCCCATGCCTCTCTGTAGAACAACATTGATGGCAGGTCATAAATAGTCATTTGCACAAAGTGCAGGAACTCTTTAAGTATCATTTTATAGCTAGTATATATATTCCAAGTGGCTGGCAAAATGCAAAGTGCTTGGGGTCTTTAAGTAGCAAAGGTAACAGACCGTGGGTGGACAACAATACTTTTCTATTTGTACCAAGGGTGCCTATTTGAACCTTATATTTGTACCCAGTATAGGAATGGGGATGTTGTTAATATTCTGGTAATTTCTTTATTTGCTGCATGCACAAAATTCAGGTCCTTTTCTAAAGACAGAGAGGCATTAAACAGGGGTTTCCTGGCCACATTGATGCCTGTGTAATTATATGATTTTTAAATCTCCCCAACACTTCAGATTAGTGCAGATTTTCACTTTGCTTTTTGTCCTACATTCTTGCATAATTTTAGTGGACACCACTAAACAGACACTTTTTTCTTCTCCACAAGTTTTTTGCCTCAAGGCTGGAGGAAAATCAGGCTCTGTTGGAATGTTCTACTAATTATGAATTTTTTCAGTGGTGCTTAACACTGTGATGGAAAGGGCCAGTTGACAATGGGAGACATCAGCAATGTTAAAACTAAAAGCTGTATAAAAATGTGAAATACTAAGGTAAAAACTCTCTGCAGTAACAGTAGCCACACGTCATGGACAGGGGGTAGCAGAGTCATGGAGCAGAATCGTGATGCTTCCCTTGTTTCACCAAGCAGAGGAGCATCTTGAGCAGCCCTGAGCAGGGAGAGACAGCCTGGGCACCTCCCTTGCTGCAGCAGGACTGCTGTGTGTCCTCACAGGTGCCCCTGTAATTAACCTGTTCCTAAAGGCAATCTTAGCCAAGAGGGCATCTTGGCAGTGCCCCCATGGCATAGCAACCTCAACATGACCATGGGCTACCTCTGAGCTACAGATGGCTGTTAGCTATATGTGTGTCTCTCCTGGTGGGTGTCTTGGTTTGAAAGACAGGTATCTGCTAAGGAGGAGCAGGACCTCCTTAGGAAATGTGGAATCCAAATCCCCTCCCTCCGAATTATTATAATTTAAGAAATTAAAGGGGCTTTCA
>VZUI01025450.1:0-24026 GCA_013401135.1 Cettia cetti | reverse complement strand
ATTCTATTCTATTCTATTCTATTCTATTCTATTCTATTCTATTCTATTCTATTCTATTCTATTCTATTCTATTCCTTATTTGCCATTTTTATTATAAAACATGTTATTTTTCATTTGTACACTTCTCTGCTCCTGGCATAGAATCTAAACATAAGCACTCAGGAACAGATACCCTTTCCCCTTTGTTGAAAGGGATTCACATTGCATCGTCTCCATGACTCTAGTAGCTACTGGTTGAACTAAAGTATGGATTCTCTCATGGAGATGCCAAAGGGCAGCATTTTTATTGTCTTTTCCCAGAGATTTTGCTATGAATACAGTTTCAAAACCTGCCAATGATGTGAACAAATTGCCATCAGGGAAGACTATTTGGTGTCTATCTCAGGCAAACCCGAGGCTAGCCCCTTCCCTGGCCATTGTTGCCTGGTTCGAGACTTTTGTTTTGACAGCTGCCTCCTGGCTCCTCTGTAAGACAATGGAGTGATTGCAGGATGCCCTGGCAGTCAGACTGACCCCTAAATCCATGACATTGCTTCATAGATAGAAGCAGTAAGAGGCATCCCCCTCGGAGAGCTGGGAGAACAAGTGAAGAATGGTAATGGCCATGGCTACTTTAGAGTCACATTATTTCACGGCTGGTGGGACTGGGATGAGGATGAAGCAAGGTTGCAGTTCAATCAGATGAAAAAGGTACAGCAATCCACCCTTTTAAATTCTTCCCTCAGTAAGGAAACTGTGATTCTTAGCAGAACTTGTACTAGCACAGCCCAGCCATCAGCCCTGGGAGGTACCCCTAAGGCTAAGAGAGTTTTTAGCTTCTTGTGAGCTCATGAGGCACAAGTTTAGGAAAACTATCATCATATATTAAGGGGTAACTCATAGATAATCAATGCTTTTGTGCCACGGCACAAAGCTGAAACGATATTTACCTCTTGAAATTGTTATGATAGTACTGCCAGGTGGAACAAGACCAGCCTGCTTTTTCTTGAGCTGCGTACATTTGAGGCATCAGACAGAAATTGGTCTTCCTGCATTTAATCACACAAACCCCGATTTTGTTGTTGTATTAGTTCACTTGAAAAATTGAAAATCTTATCCTGGTAATTTTATATATGTACAAAATTTGTCAGCTCAATCAAAATTTTTTTTACCTGTAGACTTAATTGCTGAGATAACACTTCCCCCAAGGTTTAAACTAGTGCCTTGCAAAAGGTGAGATGCTGAGCTATACTTGGTCATGTACATTGGGATATTCACTTTTGCTCTGCATTTAATATAATTCAATTATCTTCACAGATATTACTCTTGCTATATATTAAAGGTTTCAAAATAACAAGAAATAAAATATAAATTAATTTTGCATAACATTTTATTGTGCTCTGTATCCTATATTTAAAAAATTATACACTTACAATACTCCAAAAGAGAGAATAAGGAAGAAAGGTTTAGAGAGGAAGAGACAATGATAGAGACAGATTGAAACTGGATTTCTAAATGACGAGGAGTCATTATATATATTATATTTAATTTTCTTCCCTAGGAAAAAGCAGTTGCTTGAAGTGTTCTGGAGAAGTATGTCTTCAGGAGATCACAAGGAGATATTACAATAGTTAAGGAAAGAGGTATCTGTAGTGTCATACTTGTTGGTGGGCTGAAGAAGAAAACATGGTATAGAAAACAGAAGACAAAGACAGGACATGAAGAAATCCTAGCACCATCCATGAAGTTTATTTGAATTGCAGAGAGATCCAGATCTAGCTGCTTATCTGAATAAATCTTCTGAAGCATCCCACTGGAAAAGTGTATGGAGCTAATTTTCTTGGGTGCATCCTTGCTTTGTGAAAGATGAGCTCAGGAGGTTTATTGGCATGGAGGCAGAGAGCACAATTTGGGCAGTTATGTGGGCCACTGGGTAGAGCATCATATTGAGGTTTCAGACTCTTGAGCAAGTTACCATAGCTTAATGAGTTCCTATGTAGCAGCTGAGCTGTTGCAAATGTAGGGTAGCACATGCTAATTTAAACTCTTTTCACTGGGGCTCAGCTGATGCATGGAAGCCATTAAGGCAAAGTAGCTCAGCCACATGTCTGAAATCTGATTTAAGGAATCTGGGTTCAGCTTGGTTCAGGAAGTGGATCACTAGGTTTCTGCTCAGTTAGTAACTTCTTGAGACAGCCATTTCATCTTGGGTTTTCTCATACATTTGAACTGTAGTAATGGTGCCAGCTCACACATACAAAGTGTTCTAAGGGAAATAAAAAAAGAAGAAAATGCTATAAGAATAAGATGTTTGGATTTTATTGGGTAGAAGTGTGGGATGTTGAACTTTGGCAGAATTTAATGCAAGTTTTTATTCTTATCCCCATTAATATTTGAGTAAATCCAATGTGTTTAAAGGAGTTTTGCTGGTAGAAATGAGGGTAGTCTCTTGCCAAAGTGATCTAGCCTTCCATTGGCAAGCACACATAACCTTAGTTGAGATTTATCACATTTCCTGGGAAGTGCTGAGGAATGGATGGAAAAACAGGAAATGTGAATTTTATTTACCCCTTGCTAACTCTGGGACTTTGAAAAGTATCATGCGTCCCTATCCTCTCAGGATTGGTGAGAGCACAAAAATCCATTTGTTTTTTTTTTTCTTCCCCAATATGCTTTTAATATGCTTTTAATTGTGCTTTTAATAATTAAATATTGATAATTTTGTTTTCTCCATTTTTAAAAATAAAGGTCTCCCTTGTGGAAGGATTTTATTTTGTGTTTGTGTGCTGATCATAACATGTGGCACTCCAGACAGCTATAGTACTCAGAGCTGAAAAACCTCAAGCTGCTCCTTTAATACTACCAATAAATATTTTTGCTATTTTTTCCCACAAAGTGGTACTCTAAGCATTGTGCCAGTTCTCCAATGACAGATGCTCTTAGAGGTAAAAGAAAAGTATCAGTATTTACTGGTTACTATAACTATTTCAAAACAATTTCAGAATCACTAAATCCTAAAATATTTACATATGCATGTCAGTTACAGTACTCTGCTACTCTTTATTAGATTGACAAAATACATGTAGCATCAGAGTTACGATTGCCATGATAATTACTTGAGGGAATAACTCTGTAATGAAAATGTAAAATAAAACCATAGTGTTGTGTACAGTGATTAAATATTTTTGTGATTACTTATTCTAAAGTCATTGGGGTTGTTCACATATCAAAATGTTTGATCCAAAAAGTAACATCTTGCTGCAAAAATGATAACTGTATTCTTAACATAGCACTTTTGGAAATTGCAAAGGACAATGTTTTTCACATCCTCACAGTCCATTTCTTGTCTTGCTCCTCCTGTTACAAAGAGCATGAAGACAATATACTCACAAACCTCAACAAAAGTCATCTGACATCACTCCTGTGTGCATTTGCAGTGGATGATAACATGGAACAGCAGAGCAAGATTTGAAGCCCTGGATTTGGGGGTCCTCCCTTGTAAATATATGTAGCCCTTGCCTAGTTATTCATCACACTAAAGATTTTCAAAAGAGCTGTGCTAGCCACTCAGCTACTGCTTCTGTGCTGTCAGAAGCAGCTGTCTCTTACCATTATGCCTGGAGGAAGCAGTGGCATTTGCCAGCAACTCCCTTTGTGTCAAACTCATTTTCTACATTCTCTTATTTCTTATTTGAATAGTCAACTGGTCCTTATGCCTCAAGAAAATCGGGAGAGCATGTGAGGAGTAAGTTGTTAGAAATGGAGGTGTATGAACAGACATCATTATATTCCCAACAGATCTGCCACCTCACGAGAACATAACACCAGGGAGAGACTCTCTGTACTAACAGTTGACAGTACTAAAATAAAGAAGGCAGCTCACCCGCTCCCTTGCATTTCAGGAAATCATTGTGCAAATGCAGTGAAATATATCCATGAGCCCTCTCTTTACTGTGATGCCCTTCTGTTGGACAGGGCTTATTGATGTCAGGAGTGCTGGAAAGAGTAAGAATTAAGTTATAATGGGCTGCCTGCTTCTATTTTCTTCCCTTCATCCATCTCACTTCTTTCACAGTAATTTAGTCTGGTATAGTCCCAAAAGTGTAGGTTAGAAGTTAGTCAAAATAACCTGAAATACTAGAATAGCCTAGATCAGAGACGTGTTTTATTGAATACCTTCACAATCAGGGCTTCAGCACTGTTAGTGCTTTGATGTCTTATGTTTTTTCCTCATCTGTGTCTAGCCTAGCTGCAACGGTATGCTGATGCCTTTGCTGCCCAGGAGAGGTCTGGCAAAGATATTTTCCAGGAGAGGAAATATATATCTATGTATGCTGTTCTTAGAGCAACCACTCTGAACCACCAACAGCTAATGATGCCTTAGATATGTCTCTGATAGAGCCATCAAGAACCTCTTTTTCATTCTTCTTGAGTAGCTCTGTGGACATTTCATAAGTCTGACCTCCTAATTCTGATTGTGCTCATGCCTTTGATAGGTACTTCCAGGCTGTTACTTGATGTACTATGGTCTCAGGATGTGAAAACCTCTTTTTCTGCCCTAGCCCCATGCCATTTTATTCTGAGTTTTGATAAAACTGTTGTTGTGCTGGATGTGGTTTCCCAGCTATAAGTGAAACCCAGGCATAGATGAACAATGGTGAACCAAAACTGATGCTGACTTACCAAACAAGTGTCTGTTAATTTAAAAAATAATTCTGTGCCAATGAATTTGGCCTTATTTACTGTGGATGTTGATCACCATGCCACAGCTGATGCCAGTTTGAAGAAAAAGAGAAAGCATGCAGGGAATCTCTGACAATTTTATTAACAAAACTGATGAGAAAAGTACCAACAAAGCAAAAACGCTTTGAAATATCTTGCTTTGGTTATAAGATATGCTTCATTGAATGTGTTTTTTCAGGGAGAAAGAGGGAAGGAATAACTAATATTGTCACCTGTGCAAGCTTGCAATCTAGTGAATAGAGCTGTGGCTTGGGATGCTGGTGTTCATGGCCTGCTCTTATTTGTAAAGAACTTGGTTTATTGCTCTTCCTCTTAGTTGGGTAATCCATCAATCAGACTTGAATCTAGGGGCATAAATCCACTGTAATCACTCTCCAGCAGGTTTTTTAAGTGAAAAATTAGCTTGGTGTTGCTGGAATTTGGTGTATTGAAGAAGGCAAGAGAGATGATTTTGAAAACAGGAACTGTTTCTCATTCAATCATGACAATGTTCTGCAACAAGATGACTGATAATGAAATGTATGTGCAGCATATTGCCTTTATCTAGTTGATGTGTTCAAGCTAATCACAGTGCATGCACAGCTCTGGGCACATTATGCAAAAACTCAGCAGTACCTCATTTACAGGTACTCTATATATCCTTGTCAAAATTTAGGCTCTTAGGTTGTTTATAAGTTTTGTAGCCTTTTTTAAAGCTTGGTAAAGCTGATGTTGTAACATCTTATTACATTTGGTCATGTTGTCTCTAAAAGAGATATTCGGCGCTCAGTGCTTTTAAAAAACATGCCTTCATGGTTAGGAGGATGAACTGGTAAATAGCAGTTCTGACTATGGATGCTTTTTAAAATAAGCACTGGTTAAATCTGTAGTTCTGTGAATGAATGTAGCTATTCCTCAGTCTTAGGCAGGATATGATAATCCAAAGTGGTGATAGTGGTTTGGGACCCTTTTGGACTGTTGTGCCTGTGCCCTGAACAGCTTTTCTTCCAGTAAGCACAAGCCGATTTCATATGCCTACATACTATTCTGCAAATGAGCCTCCGTAGTGACCAGGGAACCTAAAATTGAAGCCATATGGAAACATACTGTGCATATTAAATTGCATGCAGCAGTGTTGACAATATTTTGATTTGTGGCTGCAAGTAATAAATGAATTACATTAATTTTGTAGCTGCAAGTTAATTTATCCAGAATTACTTTTTAATAACCAGCATCATGTTCACTTGTAAGATTTAAATAAATTTAAGAAAAAGTCTGAAGATTTTTTCTTAAAAAAAAAATGCTAGATTTTAATTTGAGACAGTTTATTTTGTAATTCTCTAGATATTCAAAAGTAAATTGTCACAGAGCAATGGAGTGAACTGGAGACCAGATTACCTGTACATGAAGCAGGAACTGGGGTAAATGATAGATGAAATGGACAAACCAAGCAAAGACTCTGTTTTGTTTTCTACTACCTTCACACATACTGGCCTGCAGCAAAAGGGCAGGTATAACATTGATCTAGGATATGTGAGCAGAGATATCCCTCCTTGTGTGAAGTCCTTCTGTGCCAATAATTTCTCCTTTCTGGAGGAGAAGTTTCTTCCCAGACAACTTATTGGCCACTTTAAAAAGGCAGAGGAGGTTAGTGAGTGTATGCTTGTAGTCTGGGACTGCCAGAAATGTTTGTGGTCCCGTACAAAATATCTTCTCTTATGCCTTGATTCATTAATAACATAATTAATCTATTAAAGCTAATTCTGTAGTGTTATTTTTGCCCAGAAGAATGCTGAATTTGAAGGGAGGACACATCCCAATATACGGATAGCAAAAAGAGTTAAGGAAATATGACCACGGTATCAGTGAGATACTACACTCAAGCAGTATGTACTGTTAATCACTCATGGAGGCCACAAGGCATATCTTAAATGAAGAGCTTTTCCATAAGGCTGTGCCTATGGTAGACCATTACTCACAGCAGAGTCACCATTTTATAGAACGTGCTGACATCTGTGTGAGTACCTGAGGGTAGAGGGAACCCGTGACTGAGTAAAATGTGGATGTATGGTACAGCAGCATAATCTCCTCTAGGGCATCTTTTGCAGGCTCAGCTGTTAGAAGTGGCTGTAAATCCAGCACAAAGGCTGTAGTGACTGTTTTGGGGTAGATGACCTGCTGTGTGAGGCAACCAACTCATTCAAAATGAGGATGGACGGAGTTGTATTTGGGACATATTGTCCAGGGAAAGAAGTGTGGCACCCCCAGCTCACATATAATGTGCCTGTCTCTAAGGAGGTAATTAGCTGAATTTGTTGCAACCACAAACTTGCTTTTTCCTCACAGAAGTTTCCTCACCTGTGTTTCTGATGGGTGCTACAGTGCATCTTGCATTGTAATATTACTCTATCCACTAGGAAAGATGTTGTCATACTTCTGGTGGTGTCTATTCACTTCCTGCATCACTTGTTATGTCAGGCCTGTGTTTCTGTTGCTGCAATATTTGTCATTCTGATTTCTGGGCTCAGTTACTTTAAGTTTGTCCTATAGTGAGAATGTGAGATGAGGCACAGGGACAGGTTTGTCCTTTTAGCTAGGCTTTTATTATTTAATTGAATAAGGGAAAAACTGAGAGTGTAGTAAGAGTAAGAATATATTAAATTTAGGAGTAGTGGGAACATGATGGTTATAGTTAATTTGAATCCATCAACTGAAAATTTGTGTATCTGAACACCTGACAATTTGTGGCCCTACATATCAAATGGCTATTCACTCATCGTCTTACTGCATTAATAAATTTTCTGGGATTTTGGCAAAATAATTGTAACTACATGCATTCAAATTCTTTTCCCCGCTTTCTGGTGGAAACCTGCAAAATCTGCCCCAATGGGTGTAGGTGTGCCTCTGTATATAAACTGATGGGTGTGAACTAAAATGGTTATTTTATCTATTGTTGGGAAAATATTTACTTTTCTAAAGTAATTCCTGTTACCAAGACAAAGATACTAAGCCCAAGAACAGTTTTCCTTGTAATTCCAAAAGGAAAGTACTTTTAATCATGGCTGACATGAACTATCCTTTAGAATTTGGGAATGTAATCTCAATTTCTTAATTATTGGAATTAGCAAGAGTTCTGCTTCTGGTGTTCTCCATGTCTAGACAATCCTTTTTGTTCCTACAGGCGCTTCTCCCCATGGGGGTCAAATATCGACTACCATTCATGTGGGCCTCTCCCTGGATTCTGAGGAGGATCCTGTCAGAGTCTCTTTGTTTGCAAGCAGTCTGCCCAACAGAAATGTCATTTCAGTTGCATCTAAGCATTATGCATCTTCTCATGTGTCTGTAAATAAATAACATTGTGGATAAGGCTGTGCCTATCTCCAGTGTAATTTAGACTCAAATCTGGTATCTGCTGAATTCCAACAGAACAAGAATGGACCCAAGTCCTAATGTTCCTGCTTTCAAGAGTACAAAATGTATGATATAATCTATGGTTTAGCCTGTATTATCTATCTGTACAAGGACCTCCAATTCAGCTGATTATTTGATTTTGCATTTGCAAACAGAATATCCAAGCACTTCAGAATTAATGACATTTTGCATGTGGGCATTCTTATAGATCAGGAAAGGTAATCAGTTTCAAAAATACGATTTCACGTATCAATTACAATTAAAAAAAATACTAAGAGGGGGAAAACCCTCAGACCTGCTTAGCAATGTTCTACAGAAGTGCAAAAAATCCCCCAGAGAAAGTTCAATGTTCAGAAGACTGGGGTGAGGATGAGAATATACTGAATATCCTATAAAAACAAACAATCGTAAGCATCACTTTTTTCCAGCAAGTTTTTTTTTTTAACCTCCTGAAGTAGTGCAGATTTTCAGCTATAACCAAATATGTTCTACATACATGGTATAGAATTAAGTCATGCAAGAACAGAATTAAATAATGCAAGTAATGCAGTTACAGGGATAAATGTGTAAGTGTAAGGGGCAAGTAACAAGGAAACAGTCAAAAGAAAATAGTCTTTTGGGGAAGTAGGGGGCGGAAATCTCTTTACCATTCTGTAACAGCCTTTGCAGCTTTTGCCAATTCAAAGCCAGTTGTGAGTCATAGGGAGTGCACACTGTAGGCATTAAAAAAAAAAAAAAAAATTCCCCCAGAGCTCTTTTGCTTGCAGATTTTTCTTTCCCTTTTCTTAGCTCATTCTTGCACATCCTCTGAGATAAGGGAGAAAGCTCTGCAGGAAAACATGCTATCCTTTTGGCATAGCATAGAAGAATTATGTGAGATTACTTGCTCTGGTCTAATTGTGTGGTGGAGAAGGCTTGGGAGTGTGATTCTGCAGTCCTGTGTACTGTAGTTAGATTTGTATCAGTGAAATATGACAGGTCTGCCCTCGAGATTCTGAAGTGGCATAGTGCCAGCTGTTCACCATGCTGATCTGTGTCTCTCCAGAGCAAAATCAAAGCCTGCTGCCATGGTTCAGCTCTGGGTCAGACCCACAGCCAGATTATTGAGTGTTGATTTTTTTGTTTGTTTCTTCTTAATTCGAAAATTGCTGAAATTTTGTAAAGGAAGCTGTTTTCCTGACAATTCAGCATAAAGCAATACTGTATCTGCTACTAATACATCAAAGGCTGAAGGATTTTGGTGCTAGGATTAAACCTGCTTTGACCTTGTGACCATAAAATAAGCACAGTTAAGCTAGATACACAATCTGATAAGCAAAACTATGCAAAGACTTTTTAGTTTTGCATTTGCAAGGAAAGATTCTGCCATGTGTTACACTGGGATTTCATTCATCTTTATTGATGGCATTTCACTCAATTGCTGCCATTTGAGAGCCCTATAGGCTAGGCAGACAAAGAAGAATAAAGTAAGGATAAAAAATAGGAGAGGGAATTGCTGGCATAGAAAAAAAAATCCCTTTATGTTTGTGCTGGTACAATCGCTATACATTTTCAAAATCTTCGTAGAAATAGCTACGGAATGAAAAAATGCAGATAGTCCCAAAGGGACCATAGTCAGGATGTGTCCTAAAACAAGGGTGTCTCTACAAGGGTAATTCAGAAAAGATTTGAGATCTCCATTGAAGTCTGGAAAAGTGATGGCTGCCCCTCCCTATCTCTTTGTGGTCTCACTGGGATTTGTAGGACTGGGGCTTGGGCCACTGCTTCTAAATTGTACTCTGGAGAAGGTTTTTCTTGGCATGGCGTTAAGTGGTACCACCTAGTACTAGCCAGTGTATCCTACTCAGTGATTACTGATGAATCCAGTGTTGCAGAAGAAAGGGTGCTAACACTACAGTACACTGTTATGCCTCCTGGTCTTTTTCCAATTCAGGCCCATCTCTGTTTTCAACAAGGCTGGAAAATTATGTTTAGCTTATTTTCCAGTACTTTTTTTTTTTTTTTTTTTTTTTTTTTTTTTTTTTTTTTTTTTTTTCTAATAAAAGTCCCTGCCGTCTTTGGGCACATTTGGACAACTTTTTTATGCTCTCATATTAAAAATGAGTATTAGGTCAGATGGATGATTAATCTGAACCAGTACAGCCATTCTTAAATAATTAGCATGTTTCCAAAACCATAAAAAACACAGTCCTTTTTTAAAAATCGCACTAAAATGTTACTCTGGGAAATACTAAATGGCAAAGAGTTCCACTGTGTAACAAAGCTACAAATTAAATAGCTCTTCAGCCAGCTTTGGGGTTCCCATCTCTAAAAGGGACAGAAAGTTTCAATATTTTTGTATCAAAGGACACAGAGCAATAGAAATTTCTCAGCTAATTTTTCTGAAGCAGTTACTCTTTTACATAATTCTACCCTCAAGAAACTGAAGGCAGTGAAGAAGAGAACATGACACACAGAATTGAGCAGAGTTTTTTTGCTGTATGAAAGGGATTGAAAGGAGACAAACCTCAAAAAGTGGAGATGATGAGTAAGAAACTCATTGGCTTTTATTCCTATGATTTTAAAGGACCAGACCTTCATTAGTACTCAGATTTTTTTCCTTAAAATAGGGCATCTTCAAAGGCTTTTATAAATCATGTCAGAGCTTGGAGCACCTTTTTATTCTGTGGCTGGCCAGCAAAGGAGCACAGAAATGTTTACTGTGTACATAAAAGAAGGTATGCAAGAGAGCCTGCTCTCGAGGGAGTTTCCTATCTCCATATCTCTAAATAATCCATACCCTCCTAGAAAGAGAATGTTGGAGGATTTTTATGCCATCTCAATATTTTCCTATTACTTTTTCCATTATTTATTGTGGAGTGACTTTCCAACTTGCAATGCTCTGAGCAAGCGTGGTTCTTGCCTTGAGCTACCAGAGGGGGAATCTGGCTGCAAACTGCCTCCCCATCTGTTGTGGAGTGAGCGAGAAAGATCTGAACTGGCAGGGATTTTATTCCCCTTTTCCTTTGCCTCTGCTGCCAGAAGGGGAAACAGGAACTGGCCCATGAGTTATTAAGTTAATATAGGGCCACAGAGTTGGAGACCCCCAAATCACAGAGCCTGAAGACTGAACACCCCTTGGGTTCCTGCTGGATGTGTTGCAGTAGGCATTTCTTTCCCTTGGTGCAGGACTTTACAGCTGCCTCCTCACACCACTCTCAATATATGCAAAAACCCTCCCCCCTTGCTCCGAGGCAGTACTGAAGTATTTGGTGAACTTTCAGGCTCCCAAAAGAAGCTTCTCTTAGTAAAATTGGTTAGATAAGTTTGCTGCCAATGCTCAGTGGAGGTATTTGCCCCTCGCCACAAATGATCACCTGTTTCTGGGCCCTCTTGCCTACAGCTCCTTGTTATATATTATTATTCCTCAGTATGCATGAATTTGTGCCCAAGATCGTGTGCTTTCACCTCATTGACTGGCTTCTTCCCCCTTGTCTCTCCCATCACCTTTCCATGCCTTGCCAGATATCAGCTAATTCTGAGGAACAGAAAAAGCAATCTATTTTAGAGTCTTCTCTTTTTTTCCCAAGTCTCTCCTATATTCAGTGCAGAACACCTGGGGATGCTTTTAAGTTGACCGTCATCACCATCACCTTTCATCCATGTGACTGCCTGTGCCTTCCATGCCTGACCCTGAGGAAATGGGGTGATCCTGAGCCAAATCCCTGAAATTTGGCCCAAGACTCTGCTCCAAAATATGCCATTTTGGTATCATATTTGTGCCTAGAGAGGATATTGGTTGAACAAAATCCCATGCTTGTCCCTCTACCTCTGAAAACCTGAAAGCATTTAGACCCTGATACAAACTTCGGGACTTGTTATTCCTTTCCTTTGGGGGTAGCCTGGTCTCACTTAGAAGAGATGAGCTTCAGGCTGTGGTTGTCCTGAGGGAGCTGCAATGCTTGGCAGGGCAGAATGTTTACAACAAACCTTGCTTGTGACATTAGGCAAATTATCAGGAGAAATTGGCCCATCCCCTCTTTGTCCATCCGTGTACTCAAGTGAGGTTCTGAGACTGATGTGTCATTAACAACCTAGACTGTGATTCAGCCAGGAGCTTCCAACGTATATGTATAAAAATTTGCATTTTTTATACAGCTTTTAAAAAATATTCCCTGCTCATTCAAAGCAGAGAACTTTTGCATGTCAGACAGCTCCTGTTTATCCATCATAATAAAGAGGTCTTTCTCTTTCAGAGGTTTAAAGACTATTGGCTTTTAGATCAATGGTTCATTCATTTTGTGACTCACGAGCTTATAGATAAATAGCTATAGCTGGTTGGAAAACAACTGAGGCTCAGCTAAGCTCAACTCTTTTAAGGTGTGCAGGACTGTGTTGACCTCTGTAGCTGCTGAACGAATATGGGTTGCAAACACATCTGTAGTTTACTGGCACTGTTTTTTCAGTCAACACTAAGTTTAGCAATGTCCAGGAATTCTTTTTCTCTGAAGTTCTTATTATTCTCGTACTCCAGCCCATGATCCAAAGTTGCAGGAGCAGCAAGTGTTCTCTGTGTTAGCTCAGGCCCCTTCCCCATATGAAATTTGGCATTTCATTGAGATATAAAGTTACTTTCTTTCCATAACCTCTGTTTCATTTAGCACACAACTATTTATGTGGTATTTTGAATCTAATACATCCTTCTGAAAATAGCATGAAGTTCACCCTGATAATTCTTGACTTCCATCTCCAGACTTGAGCATTATGAGTGTCCTGGGAAGAAAGGTGTGTGTAGGCAAGACCAAAAGCAGCTGTATACTACAAAACAATAAGTACCAGACACAATACAGTATCACAGCTAATAGATGTATTTTAAAAGTGGAAACATCTATCTTTAATTGCATTTAAAGTACGTAGTGAGAAACCACAGTTATACATTTTTATAACAAATCTTTACATCTGAAGTCATAATAATACAAATAAAAAGTGCTGGTCAAAATAACTGAGGCAAAATTTTGACAACATCTTCAAAGTATTATCATGTGGCCCCTGTCAGCAACACTCTAAAGCCAGGGTGGATAATATCAATGACAATCACTGTTTTTCCTTAGTTTACCAAAAACCAACAACCCAAAAATGATTTTGGTTTTTTTTGTTTGTTTGCCTTTTATTTTTGCATAGCTTTCAATATTGCTGCTCTCTCACCTCTGCATATTGCAACCCATCTCAGTTCTGGATAATTAAAGTTCTTAATACTTTTAATCCGGTTCTGTTGAATACATAATATATCTTTTCTACCAATTATAAATACAAAATTTTTATTAATCTGATTTCAGTAACATGCATTTGTGTAATTACTATACAATCAAAATAGACATTGACTTTACACAGTGTGTACGCTTTTATTTCAGTGATATTGTTCAGACACACTGCTCAACAAATCAAACAAATAGGGAAATAAAAAAGTTAAAAAGGAAGGAGAAAACCTCTGGGAGGATACATATTCTCATAGTGATTACAGACAAAAAAAATACTTAAAATAAAAAGGGTTTGTTAATACGTAGAAAATCCTCACAATAGTTGAAACACACTTTAGGAACTAGCAAATATTTTAAATAGAATTGTGCAGTGCCCAATTATGCTGTACCCAAGCATCTGCTTGCTCTTAATTAGACGGGGAAGTGAATGACCACTGTTTATTTTAATTTTCCTCATTAATTATGAAAAACTGCATTCAATTCATCTTGTATGGTGAGAGACTGGTTGCGCAGATGTAAGTCGTAAGGGAAGTGGCTCTCTGTAGGCAACCTGAACATAGAGCTCTGCCCAAGGGGACCCCTGGGTGGCACTGCACAGTAATGCATGCCATAATTGTAATTTTTGCCATAGTCCAAGCTTTCCTCTTGCTTCAGGGAAAATATCCCATTATAGTTAATTGGGGGAGGACTTAAGGGACCTTCAAACTGTGGGCTGGCACACTCAGGGGAAGTGCTTTCATAGAAGGACTCATAAGCACTGCAGTAATTGTATGGTTTCATGGACTTAGAGTTGTCAAGAGTCCCATGCCCTGTGGGGGTGCCAAGCTCCGGGCTGTGGTAGGGAGGATAGAAGGTGGAGTAGGGTGTGCGGGTATGATGGGCACCTTCACCTGCCTGGCCCATTAGGAAACTTCTGGCATTCAGCTGCAGGCATCCAGCCACCAAGTTTGTAGTTGGCTGGGACAGACCCTTGCACAAGTTTTGGACAAAGGTGAGAAGATCAGGTCTCTTGCCAATTCGCAGTATTTCAGAAAGAGCCCAAATATAGTTCTTGGCTAGTCTTAAAGTTTCTATTTTGGACAGTTTTTGTGTTTTCGAATAACACGGGACCACTTTCCTTAAATTGTCCAGAGCGTCATTAAGGCCATGCATACGGTTCCTCTCTCTAGCATTGGCTTCTTGACGCCTGAATTTAATCCTTTCCATCCTTATCTTGCTCGTCTTTTTTTTCCTAAGACCTCTTCGCCTTGGCAAGCCATTCTCATCCTCCTCTTCTCTCTCTTCCTCCTCCTCTTCTTTCTCTGTGTCTTCTCCAGGAGCTCTTTTAATATTCTTTCCTCGGAGGATGATCTGCTTTGAAAAGCTTTCTGGGTTCTTCATTTGCTTTTGGTCATCACTTTCTCTGGGAAACTTTCTACACATCTGGGATTCTGGCATTACAACAGACTCATCAAATGGTAGTGTTAACATGGTTCTATAATCTTAAGTTACCTGAAAGAATGCCAGCACAATGTTTAAATATTTCCATTTTTAAAGTTTCCCAACTCACACAGACAGCCTCATGCACCTTATTTGTGTCTGTGTGTAAGCTCTCTGTATAAGAAAGAGAGAGACAGAGAGAGAGTGTGTATAAATGCTCAATCTATATTTTTTGAATAAAATGGCAGTTGCAAATGCCCACTTTTTAAAAATTAATAGCTGTTGACAATTCTAAAAACACTTTAAACATTTGACACTGCAACTGAAAAGCCATATTTCTCACGATAAATATGGAGTAAATTGATATTTTAAATGTACAATTAGCTCCCGGGTCATTTATTTTATTTTTAAACAAACCCTTCAAACTCTCACCATCATGGAATTCAAAGAAATGCAAAACATGACAAAACAATACAGAAATTTCATTAATTCAAATTCCCCTGGGTGGAAAAATGAGGAGAGGCAATGCAGTTTTAAAATTGAAAAAGTGCTATATCTCTGTTACCTGATGGTAAATATTTTTAAATCACTTTTTGACTTATACTTCAAAATTGTGGGGTTTTCCCCTCCACATTTCTTCCTCTATGTAAAGAGATATTAAACTTTAGTAAGTTACAGTGATTGAGAAGGAAAAAAATGGAATATAGCCCCCCAATCACTCAGCTAGTAAGATAATTCAAAACAAAGCATTTTTCTTATTTTTTCCTATATTTTCCCATTTTCCTATGTATTAAAATAACAAAATACTTATTTCATGTTAACGTAAAAATCAGAATGATTTAACCCTAAATATATTCATATTAGAGTTAGAAAATAAAATTCCCCTACCCTTTTTTTTCCCCTTCTTCTAGCAAAAATTCTATTTGATATTATCTGTTTAGTTAGCATCAACCTATTTGTTTTTTTTCTTGTTCTTTTCTCCTTTTTTTTTCTTTCCCATCAATGGGGGGTGGGGGAAGGTGAAAAATTCCCTGCACGCTATAGCAGTGTTTATGTTCTGCGAGGCTCAGCTGTCTTCCTCCAGCTCTTAGCTGACAGGAGCGGTCTGTAGATTCTGACTGTAATCCTGCACGTGTGCTCAGAATCCAGCCTGGAAAGGAAAAATAATTTCCTTTTCCCAATTTCTTTGCTTTTGTTTGCAGTTTGGGAGCAGCAAAAGCTTATATCCCATGGACTTCAAAGAGATAAGCAAAGTAAATGCAGGGACTTTTTAACAGAATAAAATTAAACAAAAACCCCAGTCAAAGACTAACTCTATCAGTATTGTCTACACACTTGCACTATTACATAAAAGCAATGAAAGTTTGTAATTGCATCAGAAGAATAAAATGTTAATAGTTATTAGACAGCAAATAGCATACACAAAATACAAGACAATGATACTGTATCTTTAAACACTTGCATGCACACCCAACACCAATTGAAATATATCTTTATTTGTATTACCTTAGCTTTTTATTTCATTCAACAATCAGTTTTCATTTTTTGCCTTCCAAATCTTTTCAGTCTGAATGTCGCATCGTCTGCTGGAGTCTAGATCTGTGTATATCTGCACTATCTCATTGATCTCTAAAAAGTGACATTGATGCCAACTGCCAGAGCTGGTACCCATGCCATCTGCTAGTGACGTCACGGGGCAGAAAAAATCACGTGAGCCTTTCTCCTGGGACCTTCATTCTGCACTGATCATCTGGCATCCCTCTAAGTGGGTACCAGCATTCATGTATCAACACAGAAGGTTAGACCAATAAAAAAAAAAAGGAAAAAATTCTGCACCAGCATTTCACATACAGTAGGTGCATTTCCACTGTAGTTGCCTTTTTTTAGCAGTCTAGCTGCATGGAGAGACATGCCAGAATTTGGTGCTATCCCTGCTTACAGGTACAGCTGCCCTCTGGTTGTTAATATGGCATTGTTTGTATTAGAAATGCTGTCCTGTATTGATCTGAGTCCCTCCAGTGCACGTGGTACCCAGGGACTAAAAAGAAAAGGCAAGAAAAGGAACGCAGCAATGGAGAAGTAATGCTGGTTACACATAGCACAGTCACAAAAAGTAGTTTTTATGTAATGCTGTTGGGTGTGATTTTTGGGGTGTGAGGTTTTCTTGAATGCAGCTTGTTGCCCCAGACTGCAGAATAATAGGAGCAAACCTCATGCCATCTGTAAGAAATCCTTCCTTCACATTCTTTGGTGGGCTTTGACATAGCAAAATAAGAGGCATTTACAGAAAACTGGACATACAGCATGAAGGTTTAACAAATCATGCCTTTTTTTCTGAAGCGTGTGGCAGGGCTCGCTGGTCCCTGACCTGCTCTGGCATGTTGCAATGTGACTGGGGTGCACCTGCTCAAAAGTGTAACAGGATTTTCAAAGGGTTTGGCCCCTGGCATATTTTCTCAGTCTGCCTGGCCTTTTTGTGAATGTTTCCCCAATATCTCTTTAAAAACTGAGTTATTCCCTTTGGGAACCTCCTAAAAATTTCCCCCTTCTCTTCTGTTTTCATACCTAGCTTCTCCTTTCTTCATGCCCTTTTTCCTTGTGTCAGCTGCCTCTCCTGTGCTCCCTGCTCTTCCTCCTTTAACCCTTTTGTCTCTTTCTGCTGGCAAAAGACCGTTAAATGAAGCTGACAAAGACTCTTAGCTTAGCCTTGCCGTGGAGCTTATGGCAAACTCCACTTTCATGTGTTAGGGGTTTGCATCTTTTCTTTTTAAATTTAAGGAGTGGTATGTCACATATAAGTGATATCAAGAGAGTTACAGGGGGAGTGATGTGTCACCTTAGAAACATATTTTTTAAAATTTGGTTTCATTATTATTGTGTATCACTGCTCTTATGTAACTAAATAATCTCTATACTAAAATAATGAGTAACTGAGTATGCTTTTAGTATTATAATAATCCCTGGCAGAGCTGCTATTGTTACAGGTCCTGGTCAGTATTTCCATTATAAATCCTGGTTTTGAAGGGTTTATAATTCATCTGCTTCAATTCGCATTGGTCCAAACATTTTCTCGAATGTTCTCAGCCCTCATCCAATTATTTTTTCTTTCACAAAGTTTCATTTAAATATGTTGGGGCTTTTTTTTTTGAGTAGAGACAGGAACAAAAAATAAGACTGCAGTACAGAAAAACACGTGTGTGGGAAGATCATGGTTTATACATCTATATGTATGTGCTCAATGATTTTCCAGCCTCTCATTAAAAAAAAAAACCAAAAACCTAACCCCAAACCTTGAAGGGGTTTTTTGGGTTTTGGCTTATTTTAAAGAAATAAGACATTCATGTCACTCATTCTTTATAAAATGCAGGCTTTATTTTTTAGTTTTTGTTTTTTAAGGGAAATTTATTTGAAGTGACAAAGATGTTAAAACTTAAGGGAAAACTGTTTAAAAAGAGCAAGTGCTGTACTGTTCATAGCATTTGCATAATTTTTACTGCAAATATTGCAATCTGTGTAACAAAAGAGAGGGTAGAATCCCATTATCCTCAATAAGAATTTATGTATTAAGATTTATATTGTTCAAGGTTGCAGGGGTTGTCAACCTTTTAAAGGATTTTGCATTTTCAAAGTGTTAAAAATGCATGATAATCTTAAAATGAAAATAGAATAACTAACAATGTTTGAATACATACTAAAAATACCATGAGATACTGATGGAAAGGTTGACATTGTAATAGTTCTGTGTTAAGGGAAGGACCAAGAATATTTTCAGTTATATCACACAGAGCCCAAAATACATGAAAATCCATCCTTTTTTATTATTGAAGTAGATGGCTATTTTTTTTAAACAACTCTTTTTTTTTTAACAACTCTTATACTGCTACTAAAACCAAAAATTAATTAGTTTGTGTTGAATGATTCCCTCTATAGGAGTAATATAACAGTTTCACACATTTCTAATCCATCATTTGACCTTTGTGATATTTTCAAATAAATTGTGTAGAAACAAAATAGCTGAGATATCAAGGTTTAAAAAGCCTCTACTGTGCATGCATAACAACTTTTCGTAAAGGATTTTACTACATTTTGTATTATGGATTCATGATATGCAAGTAGGTACTACTGTTAATATGCATTCACAGCATACCCAATAACTGCTGCTTTGCTGTCTGCTGTGAATGCATGTTAAGAATAATACAGAAAATACAGTTAAATGCACTCAATAGCATAGTTGCACAGCATCAAATATGTTACTGAACACATATCACAATTTTTTTTACTCTACCTGGACTGTATAGTTTTGAATTAAAAGTGAGTTTATTTCAAATGCAATATTATAACAATACGTTAATATTAATATGTATAAATAATAACACAACCAAACATTTATCGATTAATTTAAATAATACTGAGTCATTAGTAGATTTATTGAAATAATACTGAGTTCCAATGACTGCAGAACTTCCATGATGCATGCGGGGGACTGATCCAAACTGCAATGCATTCAATGTGAATCCTTCAAGTAAGTTCGGTATGCTATCGTAAGAGCACCAGGGAATGTCTTACTCTTCTTTTTTCTCCCTCTCTCCTTTTTTTTAATTTTTTTTAAATCATCCTCTCCAACCCTCTCCTAACCGGCCCATACCTCCCCATTTGGCAGAAACAGGAAAAGCACATCAAATTAAGGAATTTGGGAACATTTTGAAGTGTGGTAGCCTTGGTCATTCACTGGGAGCAATGGGACCTCATGGGCAGCAGGAAACTGTTCAGGAGGGGAAGGTAGCTAAATCTTTTTCTTTTATTTGTTTCGTCATCTTTCTAATGTATGCATTAGACATCACTTCAACACAGACACAGTGACAATCATACAATGCCAAGCTCCCTTTTCCACACTCGTGACCTGACATGAATTTGCCTTCCTGCCATAGCACCCACATGCAACAGCCGAAACACCAGAGCAATTGCTGCCTTGGGAGTGAGACTGGGGGAAAATGTATGTCTAGTGCATCCTAAATTGCAAAGTCAGACCACAAGGGACAAATACATGGGTAAGATTGTAGAAATCAGTGGCTCTGGTCTCCTGCTGGGTTTAACACTAAGGAGGAGGTGGAAACACCTGTTTTGCAGGAGTTTTGTGTGTGCTTTTGGGGTTTTGCTTTATTGGTTGGTTGTTTTGGGGTTTGTTTGTTTGGGGGTTTGTGGTTTATTTTTTTAATTTAAATTATATTGTTTTACAAAAATATTTAAAAGAGGATAGTATCTTGGGCAGGGACCCTGGTCTGTCAGCCTTGGTGGGTTTCATACTGGTCAGAAAGTGAGTTTCAGACTGGTCAGATTTGGGGCTTTCTGGTGAAGACTGGACTGTGTCTCTACAAAATGAGCAGCTGGGGAAAAAAACCAGAGCAATGTGCCACATGCATGTTGCATGCCAGCTGCCTATCCTGTGTGCAGCTAGCACACCACGGCACCAAAGTAATGTGTCTCTCTGCCTGTGAAGACCTGTTCCTCTTCTTCCTCTCCCTGTCCCCAGTATGCTGCTGTAAACTGTGGACTTTGTATGAGGGGAACTTACTGTTCCCATCAAGTTGACTAAGCGCACTTAGTCAGTGCTAAGACAATGTATGTCCTTCTCCCAGGCAGATTAGAAGACACCAATAAGGACCCCTGGCTTCAGAGAAATAAACTACAATATCTCAAGAGGATTTGGTTCAGTCTGAAAATAAAATTTTTAACCTGTCTGCCAATGTGGCAAAATATAACTGTGTTTTGCATTAGGCCCTCTTTAATAAGGATGTACTTATTGCTCAAACCAGACATCATTAGTTTCATCATGTTTTGAATAGGCAGTTAGACACAAATAGGAAAGAGCTGTAAAGGGGTTAGTTCCTCTATTTTAATGGGAGTTATTTGAATAAATCATGAATGTATAATCTGAAAATGATTGCTAACTATAATTGCTTATGGCTAACCAAAAATTAATTTGTGACCAGAAATTACTCTAAGATTTCTGAAACACATGACTAGAATAGGTCTTCTGTAGATACAACAGACTTTTGAGATAATGTTATTAATTTTGAGTTACTCCTGGTTCACACAAATATAAAAGAGTTGAAAGATGGTGGAACCAAATAATTTTAAAATGGAAAATACCTTTTTTTTTTTTTTTAAATCACCTAGAAAAATAGAGGCACAATATGGCCTGGAAATTTTAGCACCAGATCAAGAGTTAATCTATACTTTGCAGAAATATGGGATTTAAGATACTTCTCTCCCTGGGGTAAAATATTCCAGTCAGACCGGTCATGTAGCTGTGTCACTTCTTAAAACTGCACTGTGTTAAGATGATTGCTATTGCTTTGTGGTGCGAAGCCGGCCTATGGTACATCTGCAAAATGGGATGTTTTTCGTTCGTAGTTGATGACTGGAGTTGTGACACTCCCTGCTGCCCTACCTTGAGGATAGTCTGAGATCAGTAAGTTTGTAAATATTTAGAAGCTGCTGCAGGGACAGTTGGCTAAAGGACACACCCTGACACTGCTCACCACCATTTATTCTTTAATGAAAATCTCTGTCAAACAGCTACTCAGTGATGATGACTCTCCTCCTTTTCTTCACGTGTGCTTCCTCTATGTTTCCATTTTGAGACTCTCTGCTCCCATCAGTGCATGTTTTTTCATGGACCTTGCAGCTAGTCCCTTTTAGTAGACATAAGGTTGCCTAAAATCAAGTAAAACAAAACTTGCAACAGGGTTAAAATAGTGAGCTAAAACACAGGTCTTTATTGAAAGCTTCCAGGTGCCCCCATTGTCATGGGCACATCCAGCATCGGATTTCTACAATTTTTGTAAGTTTAACAAATTAGGATGATTAAAAAATGCTTTTCAATTAGAAGAGCAGTTGGTTAGGTAATTTCCTCTGGTTTCTGCCTCTTTGGAGTTGTTCCAGGGGCTTATTTGCCCCATTTCTTGTTACGTCTTCTAAGTTCCAGTGGAAAACAGTATGTCCTTGTCAGGTTCTTCTTAAGAATACGACTAAACAGAATTCCAACTATGCATTAGAAGGGTTAGCTTATTATTCTAATATCTAAGAGAAGGGGCAGGAAAAATACCAGGAGCTATATTACTGTGTATTAACAGTCTGCAAAGTTGCAAATATATGAAAATGTATGAAAAGCTAAAATCTTTAGGCATTAATAGTGTGGGTATGTGTGACCCCAGAAGAGACCTGCAGCTCTTCCTCTTCTCCAAGGACACAGCAGAGTTCTGATATTTGCTTTTTCTTTCATAGACTTGCTTGCAATCTCTCTCAAAGCTAACTGGCTGCTTTCTTCTCCCCACTGGGAGTCTCCCTCCGCAAGAGGTGCCTGATGAGATACTGTCCCAAGACCACCTGCGTAGATGTTCCCAAAACTTTTTTCTCTCTTTCTGCAGTCTTCTCCCTGTGACAAGGTTTTCCATCCCACATCGAGTGATGATGTGCTGCACTTTACATGGTGTGGTCATTCTGGGGAAAAGCCTGTCCAGGAAATGCTGGGAGCTCTGAGCACATGGCTACAACACTGACATAGAAGAGCAGAGTGGCCTTACAGAAAGCACATGCCACAAAATGAGTAGTTTGCTTAGGACCTAAAGTCATATATATGTATATATGTGTATAAATATGTAGCAATGTATCTGCACAACTTAGGCCATTTTGTGTAACAGCCAAAGTGTTTGTAGATAACAAGCCGCCTGCAGTCTTATTTTCAGGGTTCTCAGGAACTCATCAAGGTTACTGAGAAAATAACAGGATGAGAATAAGAACGAAGAGCCTGAGAAACTGTGGACAAAGAACGCAAAACCTAGATAGAAGACACAGGATGTGATGATGGACGCTTGACCAATTAGGTGTCCTGAAGGATGTGTGCTTGCCTTGTGGACAAGTGACTTAGCCAATCGAGAGACACCTGTAAGCATGGACAGTAGTGCTGGAAACTATAACTGGGGTTTAATGTAAACACTAAATCGGCTTCTGTTGAAAATCATATTGGTTCTATTATTCAGTTGCTCATTTTCTCTGCCGCATATATATATATTTATATGCAATCTATAAATTAAATGCAATATTCAAAGTAAGAGACTTAAAGATCACAATTGCCTTAAAAACTGTTAAGATCACTGAAGGACTTCACCCACTGGAGCAAACAGTATAAAGAAGCAACTGCTCATCTGCAACCATCCAAGCCACCCCCCTCTGTCCTCCCAACCCATCCCCCCTACCTGTCGCCTCTACGTTTCCCACCTACCCCTAATATTCATCCTGGATTCCTGGAATTTGGATTGTGAGCTAAGTCACCTGATGGGAATTTCAGGTAAGTTAAAGGTGTTACTATTATCCACTTATCTCAGGTCTAAGGAGAAGTAAACAAGGCTGTGAGAAGAATGTATCCACAAGGAAAGCCAGACCCAGCAGCTGTCCTGAAAATCAGCTCTGCCTGCGTCCAGTGGGGGGAAGGTCATAGCCCACAGACACATTTCTGAGGCCTTCCACCAGGGGACTGCAGGTGATACAGTGTTGCAACAGATCCTCAGTGATGCAAAAGACAGTGTAAAACTCCCCACAACATGGGAGGTGCTTGGCCATTCCCAGGTGTACCTGAATGTATATTAACACATTGAACTTTCTTTAGTGAGACTCCCTTTACCAAGAAGACCAGAAGAAGGGAAACGGGACATGGTCTGGATCCTCAAGATAGTGGCTATCTTTCACTCTCACTCTCTTTCTCCCCCTTTCCTATTTCTTTCTCTCTCCCACATTTACTGTTAAAAAAATCTATACTATTGGCATTGACATATGATCTCATTTGCACTTTAATTCAGGTAGAGGCCTCTCTCAAGTAATTGGATCTTAAAATGCAAGGAAACCAGGAAGCTGAATTAATGATAACTTGACAGAAGTGTAAAATAAAACTAAAATGTAACATTAGCTTCTGTTGGACAGTTCCCTCCCAGGAAATTATAGGATGCTTTTGTCCTAGGGTGACTTTATGATGTTTGTATCCCCAATCGTCAATTCTGTTTGTGCTGTATATTGAGTTCTGTACCTTTAAGACTGATTCTGAGAGTGAACCAGGGAGAGAAGACGCGCGGAGTTTGTTTGAGAAACAACCTGACTCCCACACATTCTCTTGTCTGTACTCCTGTTTTGGAGGCACGGACAGCAGTGGGTCAGAGATCTTTTTGCTTTTAGTTAGTTTTAGCTAGCTGAGGCAGAAAAGTT
>VZUI01025442.1:0-48353 GCA_013401135.1 Cettia cetti | reverse complement strand
TTTCTTTTTCTTTTTCTTTTTCTTTTTCTTTTTCTTTTTCTTTTTCTTTTTCTTTTTCTTTTTCTTTTTTTCTCTTTTTTTTCTTTTGTTCCTGTTTTCCACCATCCCTTTGATTTAATACAGATTTGAATTCCATTTTATTTAGAAGTATTGGAGGCAGGACACATCTTTTTGAACTCTGTGTAGAACCCAACCATTGAACTATTTCTAGGTGTTATACAGTGAAAAAAACCCCATGGAATAGAAACACCAACTTGAAAAATTAGCATTCTTTTCTGATTTCCATGTCTTTCTTTGAAAATGGAAAACATGCTGTTCTTTTTCTAAATTTCCCTAGCCTTCCCACTTTACTACAATTTAGCACTGGAGAGCCTTATGAATTGTTTTTGATAGGTACGTAAATTCATTACACATTGGGGAAAAAAGTCTCCAGCTTTGTCAAATATAATTGAATAAAAGCATGCTAATTTTGGTTCTTGCACTTGTGTCTCAGCAGAATGTTCTTCTTGTACACTGTTAGAACAATAAATACAGAACAAGGATTTTAATGGTATTCTCTTTTATAGCAATCTGATGGGGTGAAGTAATTGCTTTTGGTGCTCACAATATCTGTAGCTAGATGAATTTACTAGGAAAGCACTTTAGCCTTAGAGCAAAATTATGAATATGTATCAGGCTCCTGCATTACATTTATTGTCTCCAGTACACAAAAATCAACTTTGGCATTACAAGAAGAGAGAATAACCAACAAACCATCTCCTGAAGTAGAAAACTATTATTTAAAGTGACAGTTTCACCCCTCTTTTCCTCTAAATAAGGGACAAGGGTCTAAACCAATAATCCATCCTTTTTCACCTCTCTCTGTAACCTGTTCACAAGGAGATTGCCATTAGGCATAGCACTGCTGACACCAACACTTTTATGCGATACTTCTGATGACAGCTATTAATGCACCATCAATAGCAGACTTACAGTACTAAACATGCATTAAGCAGCTACTACTTTCTAGCTGTCTGGAATTTCTCTAATACAGTCAAGGGAACTGGCAGAAACCCTAGTTTGCCATCACATACAAACCAAAAGAATTTCCATTTATCTAAAGCAGAAAGGAATTAGGTTTTCTTGGTGCTAATCAGGAGAAAAAAATTCTCTTTAAAAGCAGATTAATCTTCAGATTAATAAATGGTTTAAGATCGTACATTCAGAGATAAGATTACTGAAACCTAAATATGGATGAATGAAACTGGGTGAATGTACAGCAAATTGCAAATGAAAAAGAAAAAAACAAAAAAAACCCTGCTAACCTAAATATGATGGGCTCTCACTGTGCATATCACTTACTGTCTGACAGAGCAAGTCTTTTGCACATTAGTTACAAGCCATGACAGAAATTTTATTCCCCCAGATATTTCTTAACGTAGAATATATGACTTAGGAATAATTTCAATACATACATAATGTCTCTGCTTAACTTCCAGATGATATCACTTTTTGGCATTGCTCTAGTATAGTAAAACAAATTCCGAAAGCTGATATAAAATGCTTATAACCAAAGGAAAGGAAACAAAGAACAGGAAGAAGGAGAGACAGATGACAAGAGCTGCACATACATTTTGAAAAAACACACAATGGCAGCTAATGCAAAACTAAGAAATATACAGATACCCATGCAATAGGCATCCTAAGCCATATCAAAGCTGATTTTTGTGCAGTGTACTCAGAAAGAGTACTATATTCAAATGGCATGCCAAAAATACTAAGCATAATGAGGCAGCCAGCTCTTGTCAAAATCTATTTCTAAAAAGCTGAGTTTGTAATTTTCTAAAAAACGTTATTTTCTGTGTGTGTTTTTTCTTTATTTTGCTTTGAATTTTCCAAAGTTTAGGAAAAGTTTGTTTCTACATATAAAACTCACCTTTTGTGTTTGTATCTGGAAACAGACCCTAAATGGGAAAATTAAAAGACATATTTTCACATTCATTTAAACACTGCTCATAAAATCCTATCTATGTTTTGTTTTGGGTTTTTTTGAAAAGACAGGAGCTTAGATTGTTGCTGGGACATTAATCCTTGTTTTCAATCCTTGTTCTGGGCCCTCAAATGGAAAGCTAACTTCTGAAAGGTTAATTTTTACTATAACTGCTATAAAGAGGCAGCCCTGTAAGAGAGCCTTGTTTCGTAGTCAGACAACGGCTTTATCAGAGAGCTTACTGTCCAGCCATTGAAACGCTCATGTCAATGTCAAGTTGGAATACCATCATCCTCCTGCCAAGTGGATGAAAAAGAGAGTTCAGGCACTTACTGGCGCTAAGTCTTACTTTTCTCTCTTTTACAAGCTGTTTCTGAGTCTAATTCACATTTGATACAAGCCAAAATTGTCGGGAAGCAAAACATGTGATGGTTTTGCTGCCATATAAGGAAAAGCACTTTGAGCAACCATTTCTAATTCCTGTTGTCAGAAGGAAAACTCTGTGGAGAAGGATCTTTTAGATCTTTCATAGCCACTGTTTGTCACAGAACAGTCTGTATTCTCTTGTCAGATTTTAAAAAGTCTTTGTTGCAATCATGCTGCCTCCTTTCTGGGCTGCATAGCAACAAAGAGAACCTGAGCATTTTAAAAGGCAATCTTTCCCCCTTAGGAAGGGGGTACTTTACAGTGAAAATCCAGAACAGTAGGTGCAATCTCTCATCCATCAAGCTGCAATGGCATGTCACCACTGGGTCCTCTGTTTTGGAAGCATAGCCATTGCTTCTGTACTAACTTTGGAGAGTTTGGGTTCTGGGGAGAGGACCGGAAGATGAGTGTCCTTTGGTGAGTTCTAGAAACCCTAATTTACTAGGCACGAAATCACTGCAAGGACATCACTCCCAGGTGCTAGTATTGGCAGACACTGCAGCATTTTAAATTTCACAGGAGCCAACCTATGTCATCTTATGAAATCAGTCTAAAGAATGATAAATTACCTTCCACCATACTGAACTGGATCCAGGATAGGGCAGACTGTACAGGAAATTATCACTTTGAAAATAAAAATCCATCCAAGATACATTTTCAGGATGATGCCAACTAAGAAATACTGCATTATCTGGAGAATGTCTGAGATAGCAGGAGTTGAACAGCTACTGATTGTCATCCAAGGGCTCAGGCCACTAAATTCTTCATACTAAAGAGTTATGTGGACAGTGGATGCAGGCATGACAGTAGGAACGATGGTATGAGCTAGCTGTTTTCTTCTGTAAGTTGTACAAGATAAATAGAAAACTGGCTAAAACTTTTTAAACTCATTGACAACAGAAAGTTGTAGAGTTCTAGTGAGAATGCTTTGAAAAAATAATATATTCTTTCTGTCATCAAAACCAAAAAACTGTATTTTAAACTATTTTTAAAGAAAGAACAGGAAAAAAGCCCACAAAACCAAAGAAGATGAAAGTTTCTTTTCCATAAGTAATCAAGAACCTTATTACACCAGTGGTCAGCAATGCCTACAGAGACAGAAAACATTCTGTTATCTGAAATCTTTGGTAATTATTACAGAGAGAAGAAAGGGTATAATTTTCAGTCATGTTCATCTCAAAATTTCCAAACATCTGTTTACAAGGACTGTGATGCCCAAGAGCAAAGTAGTCAGAATGGAGAGGCTAACAACTTGTGTTTTGGATGGGATGCTTAGACCTGTCATCCTTCTCACTGAGGCATCTCTGAAAAGATCAGGAGAAAAGACTGCTGCCATTCACATGCTCTGGACAAAACATGAGATATTGAACACATATATTTTTAACTTATTTGCCATTAAAAATGTAAGGAATTTCTTTCACCCTTGAAGGAAAGCAACCTTGCAATGCTTAGATGGATTTGGATTGAGCTGCAAAGCTATTTCTCACAGTATACATTTTGAAAATTTAAATGGTTTTCTTAAAGAAAGAAAGGTTTATTCTTTCAATCTGAACTTACAGTTCAACTCAAGAACTGTTCAACTATGGTGAAGCAGATTAATTACTCTTCCCTTTTTTTTTTTTTTTTTTCTTTAGAGAAAAGTCTTTTCTGATGTAAAAAACCCCCAACAAACACAAGATAAATCTGTGTGGAATAGAAAAGGGCAGAGCAAACAACTTACATGCAATTCAGACAATAAAGACTTGCTCTACTAAACTGAATAAATAAAGCAATCAGTTTTAAGAAAGAAAACTTTCTTCCCAATTACATAGATAATTTTCACCCCTAGAGAACTCATTAGTCCCAGACTGTATTGCATTCCTGTCATCAGCCAACACCACTTTTCAGTAAAGAGTTTTCACATGTTTAAAATATACCTACAATTGTATTCTTCTGAAAATGTGTCAGGTATTTTTAAGATGACAATTTATGCAATATTTTCTTCGCACATAGCTAATTTCCACTCATTCTTACAGTGTAGCTACAAAGCTCAATTTTATCAGAAATGTATGTATAAATAAAAAAGTACATTATGTATACATATTGACACAAATAGCTCACCTTTGGAAATTAGCATAAATTATGAGCATCAGAAGTAACATGCAAGTGGCAAATGACATGACTGGAAGCACCCAGAGTGTGTTGTACTGTGGCTGATACATACCCAGCTCAGACTTCCAGATCACTCCTTCACATAAGGTTCTGCATATGAATGGCAGTGCAGAGTTGGTGGTCTACTGAATTGGTGTCAGAAGAACTCATTCCAATATGATTTAAAAGAAGAGTGGCTATCTCACAGCAATCCGACTCTAGGGATCTGTAGATTGCTGTGTACATGGGATGCTCTACTGGAAGTAAAGAGAAAAGAAGAGAGATGCTGTGGTTGTGACAGTGCATGTACTAACTGTGACCTGCGTGTCCTTTAGTTTAAAGTTCAGGTTTCAGGTGAACAGTGAATGTCAGATTACTATGCGAATTTTTGATCATCACTCCTTTTCTCCAGGGATCCAACTTCCCTGAGGACCTCATAAAAATATTTGCCCTGGCTCAACCTCTCCTCAAAGATCCATTGAAAAGGTATCTGTATCACAGCTGCAGTCCAATGTCAGCCAAAAACAAAGTACAAGAAGTTCTGCTGAGCTGTAACTCACTGCACTAAGCTGAACAAAAGCTTCCTTCCTGAAGAACAGCAAAGGCTCTACTTCTAACAAAAGCTTGCTTTCTTTCCCAGCTCTTTAGGATTCAGCATCATGACTTCAGGGATAGCTGTAGACGTGCAGAGGTTATGTGGAGATTTCTGAGATCTGAGATTCAATTCCCATTATATTTCATAAATCACTGTGCTACCTGGCTATGATACTTTCATTTCCAGGTGTAGAAATCAGCCTGCTGAGATAAACCTTTCGGTCATCTTTGGAACTGACATGATGCTCTGAAGTTGTGTTCATCAAGTGCACTACCATTTTCCTTTGAGATTCAAATATTAATTGCAGGCATTATCTAGATGTAATTTTACAAATGATTTCACAATTGATGTCATTTGACATGGCCTCTGCAAACACTGCAAGTCCATTCCTGAAAAATGCTGGTGCTGAATTTCTAGCCAAAATCTAAGCAAGGTTTAAATGTCTTGTAAGCTCCTTCCTTGATTTCTTTGTAGTAAACATAGTGGGAAGAATATCCTACAATTTTCAAGACTGTTAAGAGCTATGGTTATGAAGAATTCTTTTGCTTTGGTTTAAAACCTGGGGATATCCCTTACCGTAATGTTGATTCATGCATATGTACTTCTTCTTTTTTCAGGCCCTTAAGTAATGGAAAGTAAAATAATTTGAAAAACTTGTTCATTTTAAACTTGTGTCAAGAGGCTAAACTATGCTAACTGCAACTTTAATCACAGAATATACTTGCATTTTCTGACTTTATGAGGTACAAGAAGTATAGGGCCTATTTGAAAGAAAAAGTCAAAAAAATGGATCATAAGAAATGGAATGTTTTCCAAATGTAGCAAGGAGGCTCGTGTTTTCACAAAATTATTTGGAGGAAACAATATTGAGCACTCATACTAGAAAAGAAACGTGCAATGCAGAAATAGAATTCTGGTGCAAAGATTAATGTGGTACAAAAAAAAATTATTGTTTGAGTTAAACAAATCTCTCTCAGCCTCATCTTGTAAATAGTCACACATTTATTCTATCTAACAACCAATTTTCATTCCCTTCATATCAATTTCAAAGGTAAAAAATGCAGTTCAAAATTTACAGCAGAAAAGACAGAGGAGTTTATTCTTCAAACCCATTAGTGGGGAATCAGCCTTAAACCAGATCACATTTAGCACTTGTAGTATTTTTCCCCACTGAGTCTACAGCATTAGGTCCATCTATTTTCTTAACTGCAAAGAGTCTCTTGAAATGTCCTGCAAGTACTTCAACCATCTTAAAAAAAAAAAAAAAAAAAAAAAGGCTGAGGAAAGAATTTATGTATGTAACTGAAGCTCCTCATATACAACTCCTTTTTTTTTTTTTCATATCTGAACCACTACCAGGGGAAAGAACTATCCATTCCTTATTGTGTGAGAAGGCCAGCAAAGTGTGATTACATCTGGTAGATTGCTAGCAACAACCCAGACACTGAACCTCTTGAGACAGGATGTGTCCCCAGAGTTCCCAGCTTTCAATAAACATTAAGATACTTCATGAGATATTTAAATTCACACTCACTGGGCTTTGTGCTAGAAATGCTGATATAATACCTGATGCATTAAACAATTTGTCATACTCACATAAAAGGTTAGGCATTATATTTGCCATCCTATTACTGAGTTTTCAGCTTGAAAATTACAGGACTTGCATAAGTACAGTCACATTGTTTTGAAGAAGGAAATGCTGTTTAAAATACTCTGGGCAAGTTATTGCTATGAAGTAATAGAGATAAAAAGCAACAAACAAATAAAACCCTTTAAACCATACAAAATATGAAAGAAAACAAAATGTTAGAATTAAACTGTCATTCCATGCCTGCTTTTAAAGTTCACTGTCTTCATTAAATTCCCTATGAATTTAATGACAATAATTGCCAAAACAACTTTATTTATTAAGATTTATGGTTGCATTCTACAAAGAAGCACAATCTAACCATGTCATATCTAATATGTATGCAGCAAAGATTGACAAAAACACATACAATGGTTTTCTCCATCTCCAAATTATTAAGTTAGCTAAAATGTTCTGTTTGTAGAAAAGTTACAAAGAATTTATAGAAGGGCAATACCTAATTAGTACCTGAAGTTGTACTGGGATGCTGATTTTAATTAATAACACTTTCTAAGTATGTTCAAAGGCATTTAAGTAAAATGAAAGCCTTCAGAAATGCATCCAAGCATTTAATGCCTAGATGCTGAAGTGATAAGCCTGCTGTAAAAGCCTAAAACAAGTTAGACAGATTAGACTGGCAGAGAAAAACCACAGGCAAATAAAATACACAGTCAGGTATGAAAGAGACAAATATGCTTGAAAAAAAAATACAGAGAGACAAAAAAAGTGATTTGATTTGAAGAAAAGCTTGTACTTGTTTATAAAAATACAGAGAGACAAAAAAAAGTGATTTGATTTGAAGAAAAGCTTGTGCCTGTTTATAAAAACACTGGGTTTAGTAGCACATTTTAAAACATCATGAACGCTATAAAGGAAAACATTTCCAGATAACGCAGCTACTCTAGATAAGAGGCAGCTTTTTAAAAAAGAAAAACCCAACCTTTAAACTTTTTTATGTAAAAGCAATTAACATTCCCTGGGAGGTAATGCCGTGACATACATGTGTTACATTGAACCAGTTCCTTCTCTGGTCAAATATATCAAATCCAAATAATCTGATCCTGCAAGGAATATTAGTCTGCCACAGCATTAGTATGCACAGCTGGTGGAACAAAATAAGGAATTGTAGGTCATCTGGTGCTGTTAAAAATTCCAAATGACTTGTGACACCCTGCTCTCTGTTTCATTACTACTATATACAGAGCTCAGGTGTAATACTCCAGTTTTAGACAATGAGGCTTCGTTGAGGTGATCCCCACCCTGAACATTGCTCTTGTCTATGAGCTGATCCAGCCTCCGAGTAGAACTTTACATACTTACATAAATTAGCATATGAGAGAAAAAACATACCAATCTATTCTACACATAATGTTTGGTAATCCAAAGAAATAAAAGGCCAAGCTGCAGCTGAAGCATCCATGAGATTACATGCAGGTTTTTCCCCTTTCTTGCACACCCAGGGCAGTAATCAGGGTATAGCCCAAGAGTAAAGTGATTTCTGTGTATTTATGCTGCTGGGTGTCCAGAAGGGATGATAGGAGCCCACTGAAGTTGCTGAGTGACAAAGTAAAGGTGAATTATACCTTTCTGAAGACTGACACAGTATATGCCACCCAGCCTCCTGGGATATCTGCTCAAAGGTGTGCTACTCCCAAGAAATTGAAGTTCGAGGTCCAAAGGCTGCATGCTGGCAATCGTTGCAAAATCTGTATCGGCCATCAGTAATAAAGGAAGCGAAGCTATGGAAGAGCTAATTTATTTTTGGCATTTTCAGAACAGCTTGAATGCTAATAGAGAAACACCTCTAAGGTGACACTGCTGAAGTAGAGTATCACTACAACCAAGAAGCAACGAGCCCCCCCTGCCCATGCTGGGCAGAAATTTCACCAGCTGCCGACCAGGCCACAGACCTGACCTGTTTTAACACTTCACCAGATTCCCCAGGGCCAACCAGCTGATTGGTTCAGCTTCAGCTGAAAAATGCAGTGGAGCTAGAGAGAGGTGGGAAATCTCTCACTCTGCAAGGCAGAAAGACAGCGATACAGAGGTTAAGAAAGTTCCCTGTCAGCCAAGAAATCCTCCCTCTTAACATTTTTGTAGTTCCTCTTGCATAAACTTCAGGCAGGCTGGGTCAGTGTAAACATCCTCCCCTCCGCTGCACTGGGCCTCTTGCTTATCCCCCACCGGCAGCTGTGGCTTGGGAGGCAAACAGTGGCCATGCTGTTCTGTGCACAATGACAGACAAATAAAAGAACAAGCAAGCTTGGGAGATTTAAAATCTAGAGCTGAGGGATTTCTCCGAGTTGCACTGTGTCTCTGTGATCCTCCCCCTAAATGCGAGAGCTGTTTTCTTCAATAAATGAAGCTCGTAATAAACATCTCTCCTCCTGTGTCTCCAGAGCCCTTAGGGAGCTCTGCGACAGCAGAGTATAGAAATTTGCAGAAAGGTGTCCTCTGATGGATTTGACTTACACAGTATCAGTTGTTATAAACTGCCAAGAAATGGGAAATGGGATGTCTCAAGACACCCATGGACTCTATCATTAAAAATCATTGTATCAAATGCATATTTGAGCTTTGTTTCAAAGAAGTGTTTGATTCCATCAGATTATTTTTGAAGCATAAAGGTTTATTTAAAAGGACTTTTTGCCTTTCATAGCTTCCTTATACACTCAATTCACAGATTCTTCAGTTAGGGGCACAAAAAGAACTTGTGCATTTGTTAGACAATTTAGATTTCAAAATGTATTTTCTCACAGAATACTGACAATGAAATATATTGAGTTGAAAATACAATGAGTATGTTTCTAAAGCTGAAAAAAGCAAGACCAGGTTGTAACTAGATCTCACATCTGCAGTCAGAATAAGTATGATGGAGGACAAATTCAAAGTGTCTTGTCTCAGCAGGGTATTATAATGGTACATATTGTACATGCAGAACCTTAGAAATTCTCATAAATGTACTTACAAGAACTGAGAAGTAAGTGCTTTGTAATCTTTAATCAGCCCAACATTCAAAGCCTGCTGAAATTAGAGCAGATCTTCTTTTCAGCAGGCTTAAGGTCAGGTATTTTACATATATTTAAAAATAAACTCAGCAAAGTCATTGCTTGACCAATTCTTGCCTTTCCCCTTCATAAGGACTTATCTGCCCAGCTATTCTGAGAGTGAGGCAAGTCTTCCTAAACAATAAATACTGAGTTTTACCTTTCCAGAATCAGTCCTCATTTAAAAGTCAGTTGAATTTCCGTTTCATCGTATGCACCATCAGCAAAATGATTTATCTAAATCTGAACTGCAGAACGTTTTATTGGTAAGATAAATGTAATAGTCAGAAACATGGATTTTCGGATACTGTATTCACAGAGCTAGCAATTAGAAAAGCCATCTCTGACTTTCTACTGGCACTGACAGGAAAGTCCTTAAGTAGAATTACATACATTTACAGGCAATTTTTTTCTGATCACATTACCAGCAATATTAACTCTCTAAAATATGTAGTGTGCAACTTGGGATGATGGAAATAAAAATAAATACCAAGAATTATGTAAAATATCCCCAACATAGTAATTCTAATGCTTATTTACAAAGATATTTTTGTTCTTTGCATGCTTATCAGCTCAACACTCCAAAAAGTAATAACTATCCAATTGCATTGTGTAATTGGGATTGGACATGGATCCAACACACTCTGGGAGGATCTGAAATTGGATGTTCTAGATAGATGTGTAACACCACTATGCCAGCTCCCACAGCAATCGTACATAAAACCTCTATTATTATCAATGGCAACATGATAGCTGTTGCTTCATCTTGGAAATAAAAGCAACAAAAACAGGTTTAAAATCTTCAGTATTTAGAAGACAGAGATAATGCCTACACAATAAAAACTTCAAAATCATTGAGATGAGCTAGAATTTTATGGGAGCAGGTCAAACAAAACTATGCAACATTTTCCTGAAACAAAAAAGGTAGGCAAATTACTTACATGAACAGATAAAATGTAAGGCACACCAAACATATTATCTCACTTAAATAATATTCATGCACCCCCACACATAGATTTAAAAAGCATGTTCTATATATAAAAGGGTATTATACATAAAGATATATAATAAAAAAGTAAAATAGGGACTACTAATTTCATATGTGTTCTGTCACTTTGTCAGTTATGCCATAACTGTAAAATTTTGCAAACAAATGGTTTCTTACAAGAATGTAAAGAATTAAAAGACTTTAAAAACAACTCAGAGTGAAAATAATAAAAATACCAAGATTAGGGGATATCTCACAAAATAAACTTCTTAGTGGTTTTTAACCTATTTATTAAATATTAAAGGAAGAATTAAACTATACAAAACATTAAAGATAGTAATCCTTTGCTATATAGTTCATGCACAACAATGTTAGTGACTCATAAAAGACCTGAAAGCATCTTTGGCAAGATTTTATCCTCAGAATCCTGTAACAACTCATTGTGCATCCTGCTTTTGTATTTGTGAAAGGACAAAAAAAGAAAAATTTACCCTAGTACAGTCTGTTACCTCAGCAGATTTTTCACTGATGAAAGAAGTGAGCCTTGTGTTTTGCATTATTATTGATTATATTATAATTTTCTACTTAATATCACTTGCTTTAGCACAGACAGTGTGGTTAATATTACTGACAAACAAGCAACAACCGTACTGCTCTAATTGTCCACTAAAGGGCAAGTTTGAACTACTGGTAGATTTTTACCTTCTATACATGTTTTTGTTTCAGTCAGATCTTTGGACAGTACAGGAGGTCAGGTAAAGATAAATGTTGGTTTGTCTAGCATCAGTAATTAATAAGCAATCATCTTGGCTTAAATCTTTCCCTGAGCCTTTGGAGAATATGGGAGGTGACAAGAAAAAAGTTCTTGATCCCTTCTTCTCAACCTCAGCCCCCTACCCAGCACTTACGAGGCAGCTGGAATCTGTGTCACTGTCGTGGGCTTTTCACAAGCCCAGGATGAACCGACACCTCTTTTCTGTTGATTGCTCCTGCTTCTGCCCCTCTCCTGTATCCAGCATACCCCTAAGGACACTAGTGCCACGTTATGAGTTGGAGGGAATTGGTTGAGATTCTTTGGCTTTTTGTGAATAGCATTTCAATTACCACAGCTATAAACAAAGAGATGTAACCCACAAACATTTATTATTACCATTGAAAAATTGATACTTTATATTAGAGTGAGACTAGCTTTTGATTCTGTTGGCATGACCATCACGTTTTTTTTCTTTTGGATTTAATTGTGCCTTCCATTCTAAAAATTGTTATAAACTTTTGTGTTTCAAGGCAAATCTTCTCTGATCTCCAATTCAATTATGGCACTTTTGAAATTCATATGATACACTACAGATTGAGGACAGCTTTTTGTTTAAAAATCTCTACTGGCTACATCTTCCTACAGTTTTGTTTACCATCTAACATACTCAAAATTCTGTCTCTGATTTCCTGAGTTACTTCTCAGATGAGGATTTGATCTTGAAACACATATACAGCTTTCTTTAATTTGCTAAAAGGCACTGTCTGTAGAATTGGTGTCAGTGCTGTGGAATGTTCTGCAAATGCAGAGAGCAAAGCACATGGGATCTGGTTGTGACAGTACACTTTTGAAGTTATTGTTGATATAAACATTGTCTGTAATCAAAACACTAAATCAGATAATAAAAATAATGAGTGGTGGTATATTTCATCTCTTCTAACTGACAAATAATAATTAAAATGAATATTTTTTCTTCTGACATTTTAGCATATATTCTCCTGAAAATCTAAATTGATGGATAATTTCACTTTTGCTGATTTTTTTTAATAAAGCTTCTTCACTCAATGCATCTCTTTCTGAATCCTTATCATCCCTATTTTCATACAATACTCAAAAATGTCATCTCAGGATAACCCTTTGCTTGCTCTTTCAACAGATAAATATCCTCTAAAAAATCAAACTTATATTTTCTAATTTCCCATTTTGAAATAATCAAGAGCAGAAAATATACAAAGAAATGCTGTTATGATTCTTGTTCTTGAGCTCAAGCCATCAAATTATCATTTGACCCATTTTAATAATTCAAACCTATATTTTTTCTTTTTATCTTAAAAATGTCAATTAAACACTATCAGTTGTAATGACAGCCTACTGCCTCTGAGGAAAATTATTCATTTAGAAATGCAGACCCATTTTTATGCATTTATTAATGATATCCTTTAAAAATTAATAAACAAAGGAGTAGATTTATTACTTTCAAACACTAAAAGGGAAAAGTGCATCAGAGCATCAGTGTTATCACTGAGAAAATCTGCAAAAGATCTGGATTGGGCCCATAAGGTTAGACCAAATGGGTCTGGTCCTGCTTCATTCCTTATTTTAATGTCTGGAAGATATGGAAGAATGATGTTTAAAGTACTACCTTTACAAATGATAGAAGTCAGGGGTTGCTTGGAACAACTGACCACTGCTGGCTCACTGTACTAAATGTAGACTTCTAAAAATCTTGCTGGAAAAAAAATAAAGGACAGAGGGAGCAGGGAAGGTTAAAAATTGCCAAGTTTTGATTTATAAATAAAAATAATTTAGAAAAAATAAGGAAGTCATCTACATATTTAAAAACCAAGTTAAGGAAGGCACAAAGGGAACCATATACTAATGCTCATTATTGTGTCTCTTCCACCCCAATTGACTTCAAGGTGCTTTTTTTTTTCATTTCCATCAACTCTGCAACGGAATTTTTGAATTGCAGTATTTGCCACAGGATTAATTCATGTTCATGATATGAATCATCTCTCTGATATTTCTAGCTGTATACAAATGAAATGAGTTTTTTTCAAAGCCATTGAAACTTCTCTGTGTATTTCCCTGACTTTGCTCTGGATTTGACCAAATGTAATGAAAACTTGCTAGATGACTACAGCTTCTTGGCAACCATAGATGATTAAAAAAAAAAAAAAAAAAAAAAAAAAAAAAAAGAAGTATACGTGTACTTTCTGTTGACTGTAGTTCAGAATTTTCCTTTCTATTTCCCAAAATATATATATAAAAATTATAACTTTGAACATAATTTTCCAGTGGGAAAGACTGGAGAAGCAAAACTTAAGTTTTCAGACACAGAAGTTAGACTGATTTTTATTTGCTGTTGAATTAATTTTTAAATATTTTGGTTTGATTTCCTGAAAATCTGTTATCAGAGCACTTTCTGATAAATGAAAGGATAGTACTGACACCAGAAATAAGTGAAAAAATTAAAGCAGACTTCTGTATCATATATTGAACTAAGACAAATGAATAAAGATGGGATATAAGCAGAACTTTTTGAAAGATCCTAACATAGATGTCACTCAGCAGACCCATCATGGTGGTCTCAAAAGAATCTTCTGCTATCAAGATATGTATCTTTGTTCAGCAAAGATTTAGAACTGAGCAAGAAGGAAAAAAACAAAAAAACAAAACAAAAACAAACAAACAAACAACCCCCCCCCAAAAAACAAACAAACAAAAAAACCCACCCCAAAACCAAAACAACCAACAAAAACCCCAAACCAACATTCCAGTGTTTAGCAGTCAATCAAGGAGTAAAGTAGACTTTCCACATAACATGAGCATCTGTACTTCTTCATCTGGCCCATGAGCGACTTGCCAAAAAATGAGATGTCATGGAGAGCATCACTGAACTAAATAAAAATAAATTAAATATTGAATGAGTTCAAGTATTTGCTTTTCCAGCTGGAAACAATTACACTTGTGCATACAACGATGGGAAAAAAAACCCACCTTAAATCTTCTATGCATTTGGAGTATTTGAAAAAATCTCCAGTTTCAAAGTCTGAAGTGCATGGATGTACTAGACTTCATAAGAAAGTGTATGATGACTCCAACCAAGGCTGTCTCCTTGAAATGATAACTAATACAGAACACTCACAATGTTTTCATTTATCTCTTTCAGTTTATCTGCACCCTGAAAGTCAGGATGTCAAAATTATGAAAACCTTATGCAGAGTGACCTGTGCATCAGAACAGTATATCACCTCTTCCTTCCCACTTGTAAAAAAACCAACTTCTGATAAACAACTTGAATTGATTTCCAGCTAATGCAGATGCAAGCAGATACTATTTTTAGCAAGAACTCCATGTCCTAGACTCCCAGACTCTGAGACTGAAGCCAGGCCCAAGCTTATTCAAAGTGAGTACTGAAAAACCGTTGAATTAATGGAAAATTAGAAATGCTGGATTTAACACATTTTGATCCTTAACTCACTCAAACATTGAAAGGTAAAAGTTTTAATGTTATTTTTAAAATATAATTTTATAATGTTACTTTCATTTAACCCTTCCATTTCATTAGCATTTTGAAATCCTGATTGGAAAGAATGTGTGGACAGTACCCAGAACCTCATCTAAAAAAGTGCAACCACAGCCCTACAGCTACTGCTGTTCCTAAAATAAAGGGTGATTCAGGTTGCCCTGTCAGGCTGCAGCACTGGGCTTCCTCTGTTATCAAGTATTTTCATAGGCTGGGAAAGACATTTAAGTGACTGCATTCCCATGACTTAATGGGGTGTAGATAGGCTCCTAATTACTTCTGTGGGCAATACCTGTAGTGTAGAGTCTGCCTAACCTTAGATATCACTAACTCTGCCCATTGACTTCATAGGCACCCCTGGGGAGCAGGATGTCTGAAAGCTTACTGCTGTTTCAAATCTAAACCAGCTATGTAAAAGTAGATGCCCTGACTTTTGCTTCAGTGGTTCTGATGAGATAAGAGAAAAAGAAAGTAGTCTGGCTCCAACCTTCATTATGATTTTATGTAAATTATTTTAAGTAGGGATTCTTGCCCTCCAGTGCACGAGGATCCTGAAGTTGATCTACTTTCTAGTTTAGCAAACTTTGCAAGTAAACTATATTTGGTTGGAAATACACAATGATGGTAGGGTGTGTGTGTGTGCCAGTATAATGAAAAACACTTTAAAATACCTTAGCATTCTTTTATCCATTTACTTTTCCATTTTTGCATTATAGAAACAGTACATTCTTTCACTGGGAAGAAACACTGGAGAATTACTTATTCAGGTAGAGATTTTTTTGCAACATTTATAGGCTAATTGTCTATGTAGTTCATACGAAATTTTATTCAAAAGTCTCTATAAAGAACTACATATGGGACTGCCTAAAGAGAAAATCAAGAAAGATTGTAATGATGGACACTAAGGAACAAAAATTAGGATGTTTTAGTTTGCCCAGGATTTCACAGACATTTCTACAGAAATGTCTTTGTACTGATTTTAGAGAACTTCTTCATAAAGGTAGATCCTTGAAATTTTCTCATCATTGTGCCTGAATGAGTTCTTAAATTACAAATATATGCATATCTAGTAGAGAGCATTCTTCTGAGGCTGAAGTTTTGGCATCTGGCTTAGTCAGGAAGGGAAACCATAGAAAACAGAAATGATAGTCCTGAATCCTAAAAGGTTACTGTTCTCAGTAAGAAATCTCAGCTATTTACAGCACTAGGCACAGAAAAAGATACCAAACAGCTTTCCCATAGCCAAAATGAGTAATACATTTGGATTTGATATTCATTCCTTTTCCAGGAAATGGCTGTACCAAGTTAGAATTTTCAAAATGTCTATCACTATACATATATAGATTTAATTTAATTTAAAACAAGGCTCATTGTATAAGTGCATTGCATCTTCAAAGAGACGCTTCCTCAAAATCATAGCATGAGAGCTTCCCGTGGTTTCCATGGAAATGACCTTTCACTATTTCCATGGTAATGGATCTAGTCTTATATATTTCTCTTTCATGAGACTTTATTATACCAACAAAGCTACCATACAGAATATAGCCCTTAACTTATGGATGTGAACTCACTGAGAGAAATTATCTGGTTCCCAAGCCCCATGGGCATGTTAAGCTTTTGTATGTCTTTTCAGTACTGTGCAACAGACTTTTGAGAAAGATCACCTATTGCAAATTGTCAGTAGAGAAGTGCTGACATATTTTGCTCATTGCTATGTTTCTAAAGGAGTCTCTGGATTCAACTGCTGCAGTCTTTTCCAGACTGCTCCACTGCTCCCAAAGGCAGAACAGCTGGAAAAAAAAAATGGATTGAGAGCTCAGTCTTCTATAAATTCCAGGCTGTTGATCATATCCTGCTGTGAAATAAATATTATCTAGGGCATTTATTGAAAACCTATAGGCCTTTGAAATCACATAGGCTTGTTGATCCTTCTTTTAGAATATATACTTGAAATTGTTTTTCTCTTTACTTTTTTTTTTTTTTTTTTTTAATGTTATGGTTATTGTTGCTGTCATTGAAAGCTAAAATCTTCTTTACCCCAGAGACAAACTAAATGGAAGCAGTGGATTCAAACATATAAAACTGAGAGCAACAGAATAACCACAGTATCACAGTCCCAGGCATCCTTGACACATAAAGACACCCAGCTAGACCTGTGGTGTAAAGTGCCTTAAGGTGTTATGAAGATGGAGCTTGGACAGGATGCTGGTGCCACTGAGGTTCACAGGTAAAAATCCATACCCTTCAGAGCAATGTTCTATTAAGGTGCAGTTTGGGATGAAATAAAAATAAAAATTAAATTTTTTAAAAAAATCAATAAAGCATCTTCCATCCCTTTCACGAGATCTAGGGTTTAATAATAAAGTAAACCCCCTCCCATCCAGAAAAAGTAAACAAATTAAATCTGTGACGAAACAGTTAGAGAAGTACAAATCCCTCAGAGAACAAGAAAAACACATAAACCTGTTTGAGCAATTTAGTCTGACTCATGTCTAATTGGTGATGATGCATAACAAAGGAAGAATTCAAGCCTGTCATACAGATTTGAGTTTCCTGGGCTAGTCGTTAGAAAAATGCCAATTTTTAGAGTAAGTTAGACATGAGACAGACACAGGTGGCTGCAAGACAATATATGCATGCAGCAAAGGTAAAATAGCCACTTTCCAGCATGAAATTTAGTTGTAATGCTCTTTTTTTAACTAAAAAATAGGTCAAAATAGAGCTCTTGCTTTTAGAAATGTCCTAACTCCTTTGTTTCAAAGGAGATAATGACCAACATAGAAATCAATTGTCATTAAATAGTCAACTGGTATAAAAACACTTTACATTACTGTTAAAGAATATCTAAAACACTAGGATCATCAGTTGTGCTTTTTGTTAAGCTTCTACAATGACAATGACTATCAAGGCTTCAACCTGCTATCAGTGAAAACATTCCACTCCATTTAATTCTATTCCCTGCACATTTCTAAATGAAGAGCACTGCAAGTAATGACTTTTACTCCATATATTGAACTCACAGCCTTGTCAGAGAAATATTGGGGCTGGAAATACTTGGACAGAACACTCAAAGAAATATGATGTCTGAAAAAAAGGAAATCATCTAGCTTTATATCTCTACAGGGATCATGTTTACACATGAGCTACTAACATTTAAATTCATACAACTGATTTTGGCCACTTCAGGACAAAATGAGATCAACCAATGCCCCTAAATTGTTTGTTTCTCTTCACTAACTGCAATGGGTGTCTAGGTGATTAGATCATTCTGTCAAATAAATTTAATAGCAGATAATTGCAGGCAACTGACAATACTAAAGGACAGCATTTATTTTTCTTGAATGATTTCTCTTTTGTGACACTAGTTCTTTAGAGAAAATGCTTAAAAGAGCTTCTGAACTTATTTTTCTAAGGGAAGTTCATATCTTTATTGATAATTATAGATTTTTAATTTTATCTCTTTTTTTTTTTTTTCCTCCAAATTCTTGAAATAGTCCTGTTTAAAGAATGCTCAAAGCCTTTACTTAAGTGAAACATTTGCTTTGGGCAACCAGCTATTTTTTGATATGACAGTGATTTAGTTTTTCTCTTAAATAATGCCGATTTCCTATTTATTTCCACTGTATCTTGACATTCTTGTCACACTTACAAAGACAGACTACCTATTTTTTGTCATGGTCTATAGCAAAGATGTTTACAATGGTACCTATAAAAGCATCTGGATCAGGACAGTAATATACTGCTTCCATTTTCAAGGTATAACTCTAAATGATGTCAACATTTGCCTCCAACAAGGTAATTGTCATCCTGATAAAGAAATACATCAGCAATAGAAATTATCTAAAAAAGAATATTAATTAGAAAAGAAAAAAAAAATCAATAATTTTGCAAGTTTGGAAAGACTGGGCCAGCATAAGACAAAAAAATCAAACAAACCTATTATTAAAACCCACAAAAAAAGCCATGTCTAAATACTTTTAAAAACACAGCATAAAAACATTACGTGCAGAGACTTAACACTGTTGAAGCTTTATTACTGTATCCCTGTGGTATGCAGTTTGTCACCACAAAGACATAAGTGTCCTGTCAGAGACTTCTATAAAAAGAACAACATCAATGGCAGGAATAATTGACTTAAAAGTACACCTGGAGATAAATACCAAGTGAATTGGTTGTAAAATGATTTCTCAAAGTTCTGTCATTGAAGCACACACAACTGCAGCTCCTTCCACCTCCATCTCCCATGAAGGACAGAGCAGCGACATTCCTGTCTGCAAAGGAAAAACTGCCTTGGTTCTGCAAGTGGGCCCTGTGGTTACCCTCTCTTACCAAGGAATATATGGTTTTCTGACATGAAATGAGGTTTGTTTCTGTGATCTTTGAATAAGCCTTTGAAAAGGCCAGTTTGAAGAAGCTGGAGAAGGAAAATGTTTTCCAAACAACCCATAATGCTATTGTCAGGCATATTTCTGTATACTGTCAAACCAAAAAAGAATATTTCTGACAGCAAAATGAGCTCTTACATTATTTTGCAATTAACATATGTTCCAAATGATAGATTGCATTTCAAGTATTTCACATTAAAATAAAAAAATAAAGGCAAAAGGACGGATGATGTGACACCTCTGGAATTGGATTCACTGGTATAATCTTTCAATATTCTATTTTCTGATCCATCTAAATAGCTTTGTAGCTGGTTAAAGCATGCCCTGTACCTCCCAACTGTAGAAACTGTCATAGCCATTTGGATTCAGAAAAGGATTAAGTTCTCCACTGCTTTTAATTAACATCTTTCTGGCCACAGTCAAAGCAATATTTGAGCCATTTCCATTTAACATTTCCCATCTATGTGAATGCTAATCCACCCACTCCTTTGATAAGACATTGAGTAGTGACCTGAAAATAGTGTTGCAAAGAAGTTTGGAAAGAACCTGGCAGGGGAAAAGATTTGCAAGGTTAAAGATCTGATATCCACTGTTTACTAATTTAAACTGCTAATGTTCTAGTGGAGCTGAAGCTAAGACTCCTATTGATTAGCTGAGGTTCACAAAACATTCACTCCCAGATATAATTTTCTGTATAGAGTTACATTTACGAGGCAAACAAGCTATAAAAAGAAGAACAACTCTGCCACACAGTAGTGGCAATGAACATAATAGCTGTGAAGCTCTGTGATGGGATATGACATGCATTTCTCCATACATTTACATTTTAAAGTTTTAATGAAAGCATATTGTCAGGGAATGCCAACCCCACTACGTATTTTCCCTTTGCAGTGCAGTGACAGGATCCTGTTTCATGTTGCAAACAAGAAAACATTTTGTATTAAATGGGGAGTGAATATGCAAAAATGAAATTGAACAAGTTCCTACAGCAAATCTGCTCCTCATCAACAATCTAAGGGAAGCTTTTTTCAAAGACAAAATCATTTTACTCCTCCTCTTACAAAGCAGGTTCTAATCAGATGTCTAAATGCTGGCTGTTGGGAAATTTTCTCTGTCTTCATGAAAGCTGCAAAGATGCTAGAGCAGTTCCTGAAATTTCATCAGCAAAATATTTTCTTCTATTAAGAAAATAAAGTTGAAAATAAATCATACATATGGAAATAACTGACTGAGTCAGACTGTTAAATGCCTTTTAACATCTAACTTCATAGATTGATGGTATCACTTGATATGCAAAAACCAGCAAAAACTTTAAAAATTTTACATTCAGAAGATCAAAATAAGATTAAACTTAGAGCTGTTTCAGTAGGGCATTGTTTTGAGTTTATCTATGTTCAAAAACAAATTGTCCCCTTGGGCCCGTAATAAACTCTCTTACTTTTTTTTTCCTTTGATGATGGCTATCAATTATGAAATTTTTATTTTAGCCATAATCTGGCTCTTACTAAGCTGATAAAAAGGCATGTTGATGTATAGCATTCAGTACGACTAAATGGTCTAGAAGCTGGAGCTCATCAGTCTCATGCATGGCTCTTAAAAAATCCCAATACAAGAAGTCTGTCCTATTTAGGGAAAGTTATCACATCCTAATTCAACAATCTCTTTGTTTTTACCACCATTTTACCAAGTTATTGCAGTATCATAATGCTTTATTAAGTGAAACTTAGGATGGGACTTCTGCTTATTGACACCAGGGATCATTTTTCTGTCACTGACATCAAATTATTTAAAAATGAACACAGGATCCCTCAACCTCAGGTAGAGTCAGATTCTGCACAAGGGGAATCCATCCGTCCAGCACTGGATGACACAACCCCTGGCACACCAAGGAGCACTTACAAGTGCACTGTACAATACTGAGACTAACAGGCTCCTCTCAAATTTAGCTGCTAGCTAATACGGGCCTGGGCTACCCAATCATGTTCCAGATTAGTCTAATAACTTAACTTTGGGAGTAGTATTGCAATAAAAAGATTCGTAATTCATAATGGAAAAGGTGGCGATGTGAACCTTAGCGAAAAGAGACAAGACTGTACATCAAGAGACAATTATGGGTCCCAAGTACAGCAAGCCAAGCAGGTGATGACTATCATCAAACCTGTCAGCAGGCAGTGTGCCAACTTGCAATCCTGACGACAGTGAGTGTTTTGTTTATTCTGTTGTGAGTAATGTTGGTGTGCTATTTCTGGTCTCTGGCTGTATTTGCAAGAAAAGTGCAGGATCCTACCTCCTTTTGGTCATCAGTGTTTCCTCAGACGTGGATACTTGAATATCCGTTCCCATTTCAAGAATTAAAAGTGAAAATGACTCTCATTTGGAGTATCAGTGCTTCACTGTAATTGAATGTTGAGTTAGCCCCATAGCAGATCTTTAATGAGATAAATGTTATTACACTGTTAAAAGATAGTTGAGTATGGTGAAACTATCTCTCTGCAGAGATCTGAGGGCTCTCTTTAGAGCCTGAATTTCAGATTCTTTCTGAAGACAATTCAAAACTGTTCTTCACTCTTTAAAGAAGGAGTCACTCAGAAAGAAAGATCTGATTTTCTGTACGAATAGCACCATTAAAGTTAACGCATTTTGTAAGTTAAGTATTCAGCTGAGTATTATCTGCCATTAAGATAATTAGGTCTAATTTTGCCTTGGACCTTAGCTGAAGCTTTGCAGTGGGAAATAATTTCTAGAAGTTTTACCTATTTAAACAGACAAGTTAAATAGGGGATTTTGAAAGACATTTCTAGTTCATTCTCAAATCAGATTTACTTGACATCAGAATTACATTTTTAATGTGCAAAACTCTAGCTAACCATACTTAAGGAGCTATATTGGGATTTCTGAATGGAAACTATCAAGCTATGTATGTCTTCAGATATGCAGATATGCAGTGCCAGTGAAAGCATCTTGAAAAATTACTATCTCCTGATAATACAGGTATGCCATACAGAATTGTCAAACATGTAAAAAAATGACCTAAAACTGTGCCACTAGCAATTTTCACAGTGACGATGTTGAATGTTTTTTAAGATTTCATCTACAAAATTAGAAGCCAAATCCTCTTTTGATTGAGTAAACAGCTAAACAATAGTCCATTTCATGGGAAATAAGACTCCATTGTCCTCAAAAGAAAAATTATACCATCCTCTTGCTTAACCATTTTAGTCATTGCTAAACATATAGTTAAATAGAAACTTCTACATCTGAGCAAAACAATTGTCACTGTTTTTTTCCAGATGAAGGTCAGACATGAAAAAGTAATTGTTATACAAAGCTTTACAGAGCTCAAATACCTCTCTACTCAGGCAAATTCCCCATTGATGACACCAATATTTTTACCTCAATTACTACTGAATTATCCAATAAAAACATTAAAATCAAAAGGCATGAAATTTCAGAATAAAACTGAAAGCTTGCAATAGATTTGACTGTGAACTGAACCACTGCATCTTTCTCCAGCATTGCCATATTTACTTTTGCTTTCATTGGGAGCTATAAAACAGATTTTTAGATATTCTAAAATAAGCATGTTTTTCTCTGTTTTCTCCACTATTTCATCCAATTTATTCTGTATTGTCTCCTGGATTGAGCTGATATACAAATTAAGATGTATTTTTATCTCACCCTTGAAGTCCAATACATTCTTGAACCCACAGTGAATCTCCAGCAGAAATTACAGAAGTGCCAGGAGACACAGTGTTCCATGGAGTAGCCTAATTTACTCTGAAGTAAATGGAATTACAGTACCTTGTGACAGGACAGACCTGCTTTAAATCATGATGATGTTAAACACAGATTTACACACATTTGAGGAATGTGGGACTTAATCAAGATACCAGTTTAAAAGGATTTGAGCAAGAAAATTCAACACAAAGCCTCAACATTGTACAAAAGAACTTCTGAAACTTTATTGTGTATTTTAAAGTACATTTAGAAAGGATCTTATCCTTCATATCATTAATTAAAAATAAATTTAAAGAAATCCACATACTAGTAGTTTGAGCAAAGTTCAGTACAGACTTTTTGAAGTCACAATATATACATTGCATGAGAGTGCAATAAGCTTCCAATTACATTAAGTATATATTTCTAAAATAAAGAGCTTTGATTTGACATGTGTGAGAGGCATAATGTTTACAATGAAAACATTTTACAAAATATAGCAAAGGAAAAACGGAATTTAATACATTTTGAATGTACAACTACTTATACTTTTTTAGGTCATTCTTTACTCAAAGTGTACAAAAGTCCATTTTTAAAGGACACCTGTTCATTTGCACTGCCCAATACTAATTAGAAATTATAGTTTTAAAGAGTCATTACTATACATATCAGTGAATTCTTATTCAACTCCATAGCCACTACAATGAAGAAAATATTACAGAATCATTGACAGCATCTTCTTCTCTCCTAAACTATGCATAGATAAATACATATCAATGGTGCCTATTACTACAATAAAAGTGAAACATTTCACCTGATTTTTGCAACTATTCTTTGCATAAATATAATGCATTGTATATATATTAGTTTATTTAACAATCATCTGATTGCTTATTTTAACACTCAGTAACATACAGAAGCACATACACTGCTATCCTTAAATATTTTCCACTCTGTAGTGGCTTATAAGATTCAAAAAATCAACACTGCAGATCTGTAATTCTCATCCTAGGGAAAGACTATCCCTCAGATGGACTGATACTACTTATACAAGTTAAACTGCATTATGAATCCATAGTGTCCACCTCCAAAATACAAACAGGAGTAATATAGTATACTGTGGCTACTAACTACTGCATAATTATTATATAGGAAATTGTCACATCAACTGTTTTGCATTTATGATTACTCATTACATTATATCACACACAGAGCAAAACTTTCCCAACAGATGGATCTCCTTTTCTACAAGTTTTCATGTTTTAGAGAAAAATCATCATACAGTGACAATGTTATGTCCGGAGAAGTATGCAAAATGTGTTTCCTTTTTCAGGACAAAAGAGTAAGCAGTAAACTACTTACTATTTTACAATCAGGATGTAAAATTAAATCTCTAAAGAGAAAGACAAGTTTTCAGCACTGCAATTAAAGAAATTATGTACTGGGGGTGTGGGACTGTCACTCAAAACTGTGTGAAAAGCACACCAGAATATTAGTTAGCCAATAACGAATTAAAAGTTGCACTTTCCTTTTAAGCAGAGCACAGTAGGGTTATGAGATTTTTGTCCAACCACTCTTCAATATGTTATCTGAACAGCTCAAAGTACATGCAAAGGACAAGACAGCTTTGCATTCATTATTGCCGAATAAAAGGAATATGCTGAAATGTGTAATGACCGATGGTGGATTTTTAACCACCACCAAGGATGACTGAGGCATTAAGCTTTGCAGAAGAGAGCACATTTTTCCTCTTCAGGGTGGACAAAACCCCATGCTACATGGATTTACAAAATTCCATGCTACATAGATTTGCTTACCTACTTTCTCTTTTAACCAAAGTTAAAATTAAGTATCTTGCCCTTTGCACCAAAGAGCTTCACTGCCTTTTCAATACAGCTGTCTCTTACATGGAGAAAAAAAAGTACTCTCTGTCTGCAAAACACTACCTATAGCAGTGATCACTTGGAGGGCAGACACTGCAGTTCAGAAGCAAACCACTTTGGGCTACTCACCCTGGAACCCCTCTTAGCTTTTTCATGCTAAATGTAGTAGACTAGGCTTTCAGCTATCATCCCTGTTAACAGCAGGAAGAAATATCAATAATTTTGCAGATCCATGTGATTTTTTTTTTCATTTTTGCTGTCCAGTATGCTATCAGAAACTTCACAGTGACAATCTATAAAAATATATGCACCACAATTTTGCCTAATATCCATGCAAGAAGAGCAGAGCAAGCCCGCTGACTTCAGTCATGCTACACTCGCCTGTTCACCACACACAGCAGCACCCAGGTGAGACTGAACTGCCTCGGGAGCCTGAAGGGAATGGAAACAGGAAATCCCTGACATGGCTCCTAGAGACAAGACAGGTTTAATGGCATGCTGACAGCCTCTACTTTAAGACTTCTTCTTTAAAAAAACAAACAGACAAAAATACAAGAACCAAACCAAACAAACAAGCAAAAGAAAAACAAAACCAAAAACCAGTTTTACTAGTCAGAAACCAGCCCAGCATTACTGTATTCAAGTTGTCACTTTAGGTTAAAAGGAAATCTTTTAGCTTACATTATGTGGCACATTTTTTCTCTATTTCTGTTTTAAAGACACAAAATAGCCCACCCCTTCCTTTGATATCTTCAAAGAGAATAACTGAAACCTTCCAGGATCTTTGACAGCTTAAGTATACTGTAGGAATAGTTGACAATTACATTAGCTTTTCCCAGTGTGCAGAAAGGATGGCTAATGGAATTAATGAATCGTTTGCTGTTCCACTAGTCAAAAGTCTAAATAACAACATGACCTTCAGTCAGTGCTGCTGAAGAAACATTTCCTTAAACAATTCACAGTCAATGAGAGATGACCTCAGATTGCAACTGTATGTGATTTCTCTTCTTTAATTTACTCTTTCTTGTGTAAATCTACAATAAGTTTAACCATTTGCAACAGCTGTTATTTTCCCTAATGATTGCTTATACCAAACAGGGAGGAAAAGAAAAGTACCATGATCTAAAGGTTAAGTCAGCTACTATGAACACAACACCAAGCTAAAATTTCAATGAAGGAAAAGAAATGCTCCCAAGTTTATCTTTTTATTAGAGAGGTAATAATCAATGTTTATTGTATATTAAGTTCCTTTTCAAAGAAAATAGTTTCAAAAATAAAGATGAATAATTCTCCTCTTGCTTCTCCTTGTTTCTATTTCAAGTAAAATTCACTGCCACCAGTGGTGGGATTTTTGGTTTAAATCAGTGTGAAAAGAAATCAAGTATCTGTTAACAAACTGCTATGTTTCATAGTGCTAAACGTTTTATTAAAAAACATTAATATCCCATAAGAACTGGATTGCTATTGTTGTTTTGAAATGGCATTTATCAGAGGGATAGTGGGAGTCAGCTAACATCAGGTCAGCACGTGAACGCAGACTGCAAAATAATTTTTATATGTTTTGGTTTTTGTGGGTTTTTTTGTTTGTTTTTTTTTTTTTTTTTTTTTTTTTAGTTCTAAAGCTGAAAACAGTCTTCCTAAACAGGAACTGTATTCCTTAATTATCTTTGAAGAGAAGGGTTGGACTAACCCTACATTTTTAATCTTTTTTTAGGATTTAGTTTAGCAGGATAAGAGGTTATAGTGGAGTAAAAAAATGATTTAGTACAGTGCCTACAATCCACTGATGCTTAATATAGTTGATCATCAAAATACTTAAAACGATAGTATTAAGTGATTTATGCAGTTGATGACATGAATGTTTATGACAGCCTTAGCCTCATAGTTGCATCTGCTTGACTTTCACCCACTTTATTTGAAGACATGCATGTGTAAAGATCAGTAGCAATTGCCAATTTGCCTGATGTACCACATCAGGATACAAAAACTGCTACAGATTTTCCCCCTCAGGTGCAATTTTGTCATACTCCATTAATCTTTTCAATCCTCCCCCAATCCTGTGGACTTGTTATTTAGTAATCCCTGATTGTTGTGGTGAAGGAACACTAGAAAGTCTCTGCTGTCCACAAGGCAGAAAATTACAATGGCCGTCTATTAAATTTGGCTCTCACAGTGCCCCCTTGGATCAAGCCTGCTTGTCACAAACACAACCAGTAGTCATAATGTCAGGACAAATTATCGCCGATATCCAAAATGTCAATTTTAAACTAATTTTGTGTCTCACAATGTCGCCTCTTCGGCACCCAGACAAAGCCTGTATTTTTAAGAAGGGAGAGAAAAATCTCAACACATCACACAGGGTAGCTTCATTCACTTATGCATGTCAGGTTTTCAGTTTTCAACTCCCAACCGGGAACTCTCCCACATGATTGCAACCCATTGTGCAACTGAACAACTTGGCTTTCTTCCACTTGTGTCAGTTAAAGAGAGATTACTGGGAGCATTCCTTTCCAGGGCTGCTCTTATTAAATACAGGATTCTCTGAAAACACCAGTGTTTTTCTTTTTAATTCAACATTTTTACACGGGAAAGTAATCTGTCTGTCTGGATCTTCTATCTCTCTCATATGCACATGTATACAGCTGCAGGATTTTTCTCTCCCATCATGTGTTTCTCTATCTTCTTTTTCCCATATAGACAGAAGTCACACTTACCTACTTTTTAGGAAAACAAAAAAATAAAAAAACCCAGCCTTTCATCAGCTTGATTAATTTAAAGCTGTAAACCTTGGCTTAATTCTACTGACATGAAAAATTAACAGCTACAAGCTCCCAGTCAGGATTTGTGATCGATTATCTAGCGAAGCCTTTAAACAAGTTTATTTGCACATTAGTTGCATTAAGGTCTTTAGTGACATATAGGACCACAATCTTTAATAAAGAAAAAAATTGACTAATATTTAGATATTTTAATTCTGAAAAAGAGGAAATAAATAGGCAAATAAAAACAAACAACCAAACAAAAACAAACAGACAAAGCTTCACAATCAATTACAAAATAGAGGGAAATTTAAAATAAAGCTCTTCTTAGGTAACTGAGATATTTACTGTTGTACCATTTTATTTCTCAGATCTGACTTCTCTTTTGGAAGCATTGTACTGCCTCTACTATCTCATCCTTCAGAAAATCAGTAAGATCTTATACTTTCTACTATAACAGTAGCCACAAGTGTGATTACATGATCAACCACCCGTCACTTAGGTATCTCAGCATACTATTGCATAAATCGCTCTTACTCATCCATGGGTACAGTATATCCTGCCTCCAGACCACTGAGCTAGTTTTGTTTTGATGTACACAGAGCGTAAGGTATGGGAAGTTTTGTGCAGAAGGATCATATTTAAGCTTGAAGAGACTACTGAAGCTTAAGCCAAACAACACACTGAAAGAAAAATTAAATTTATTTTGCACTGCTAGTTTTAAAATTAGTTGAGAGTTTGCTGTTGAATTTCAACATTCATAATACAATCCAGAAGTCATCTACAGTGATACTTGCTTTATCTCCTTGCAACTCTGTTGAAAACAGCAGGATACAGTAAAACATGTAAAGCCTCAACAAATTTTAAGAAATCTTAATGCATGCTGAGCAAAGATATACATTCAATGCCTGACAGAGAAATTTAAGTTAAACAGAAGGTTTAGGTGTCTAAATCTGACCCATGCCACTCTTCAAAGGTGATACTAGTAGTAGCAGATACCATGGACTGCAAAACTCATCATACCAGTTTGCACTGCAGCCTACACTAGGCCAAAGGACACTGACACATGGACTTTGCCTACAGAGATGCTCAGGACCAGCATTCTCACAGCACAGGCAAACACTAACCATGCCACAACCAACTGCATAAGCCAAACTGGGGGCAAGGAGGGCCACTTCTAGCACAGTGCAACAGTTCTACACATGTATACATGAAAATTGCACCTGACAGCTCACTCTCGGTATTGGCATGGTATTTCCCCAACTGAAATCTTACAAATATCTGCCCAGATCCAACAGGACCAAAGGTTCACATTGTTGCAATGCTGAGGACTTTCATATCCAGAAACAAATAGGAAAATGCATCTAACCCAAACGGAATCAGAAATATCCGTGTGGAGGTGCCTCATGATCTCTTCCAGTTAGAAACTCTCTCCAATCGTATTGCCGGTGCCTTAGTAATGTCCCTATGTGTTTTTGTTCTCATTTAGATTGTAAGTAACAGAGATTCAGCAAGGGAACTGCCTGCTAAGTAGGAACCTGGGAGTTACCAACTGTTCCTCTCATCTGCCTTCTATCATGCTTTTGTTTAAAGGCATTCCTACAGAATATATTCACCTTTACTGTATATATGCCATGGGTCTCTGTGGGAGAAGCTTCACATTGATTTGGACTGCAATTACACTGGATTTTCAGATGCTTTATTGTAACACTTGGCATCAGGTTTTATTCTGTAAAATAAATCTTCAAATGTCATGAAATTAGATCTTCAGCTGTTTTCATAAACAGAGATTGTCCAGTACTGTATGAGGACTTGGTTAACTTCTCACCTGGACAATGTGAAGTACTTTTGGGTTATTCACAATAGACGTAATGTTGGTCTTCATAAAAACTGTTGCAAATTACTTTGAATTTCCTTCTGATGACTCTTTAGCTATTAAATACATACCAGTGCATGTTTGTTAGACTACATGAATAATGTACCTTCAGTCACCATCATGTCTTCTCTCTGAACTAGAATCCTCAGTATTTCAATAGGTATATGTAATCCTGTACATACAAGCACATGTATATATCTATTCCCCTATCTGTACATGTACATGCACAGTCACAAGGCAATATGATGACAGGCTTCATATTCTCCTTGCTTGAATAATTTAGGTCCAACTAAACCAAAATAACTAGAAGACCTACACCAGCCAATCAACCTAAATTAATAGAAATAACCAACCAAAATTAAATTAAATAATTAGCACTAAAGTAAGCAGCTAAAAGATATAATTCATATTACACACTAAAAGAATCATGACTTTGAGATGGTCACAAAGTATGAAACTTCATCAAAGAGGCCAGTTCATGGAGTTTCTCCTTGCACAAAACAGCATCTACCTCTTAAAGTTTTAAGACAGTGTTGATGATGTCTTGCTGTTTTTGTTTTGGTGTTGGGTTTTTTTCAGATTAACGACTGCCATCAATAATGTTTCGATTTAAAATATTCTAACCTCCAGATTAAATTATCTTTCAAGTGAAATAGCACCCTTAGGATTTAGTTCTGTGATCTTTATGAGTTCAACATGAAGCTAAAATGTAGGCGTTTCAAAAGCACTTTGTATAAAATTTAAAATTCCCAGAGATTTTAATGCAAATCTTTTGCTTACCCTAAACTGTTCTGATAAAAAGTTTATCCTCCAGGAATTTAGGATGCAGTTATGTTGTGCACAAAGCCAGTACAGCCACTTTTAGATCAAATATTTCACATAGTCAAGTTTTCCAAACACAAGCCCAAGCAGGTAAGGCTATGACTGTTACCTAGGAAGTGAAAGCGTAATTGTAAAATAATAATGATCATCTTGAAACAAAGAAAGGGAAAATCAAATAGGAAGCAGTTTAATATTCACCTTCAACAAGAGGAAGATGTTAATTTCCAGCTGTTTCTATTTTTAATTTATAATTTTTTCTGTGGTGTGTGAAAGCCAGCCAATTTTCTTCAGAAAAGTGCTTCTATTCGCTTAACTCAGTAAGAACTACATACTTCTTACTGGTCTACGGCACCATAGGGATGGGATAAAATATGAAAGCCAGGATTTCTTTATTCTAGCAAGGAAAATTAACTGTTAAGCTCAGTGGGGGCAGAAACAAAGGTGGCATTTAGATATAACTAATTTAGTATCTAACCAAAGCTGAGCCCTCTTGGAGAAGAGAGAGACCAAGAGAATGCAAAATTGTACATGAATTATTTCTGAGTCAATTCCTATAAAAGCAGAAGAACTTCCTTTTATGCTCAAATGGATTACACACTTGCTTTTATAATATGCACATTGTTCACATTTTTTAAAGATAATTTAATGAACAACTGCTAAGAAAGAATACTCTTTTTTTTTTTTTTTCTTTTTTTTTTTTTTTCCCCAATACATTAAAAGGCAAGGGTCATCTGGAGATGAGGTCTGGACTGCCTTTTAAAACACAGATTGTGGGACAGATCCTCAGCTGATATGAAATAGCTCTGTTAAGTTTATTGTTAAATTAGAATGCAATGTAACTATGATTACAGATTGCTTACATTACCATATGTTAATAAAATAGCAAACATGACTTGCAAATTTTATTCTTTGCTTTGTTTTGGCTCCTTTTAATTGCTTGGATTTTCTTTAATTGTAAAGAGTGTATTTTGAGGGGATAAATTCTCATTTGTGCTGTCAGACCAGGCTAATCATTCCCTACTTAGCTATTCTAATTCTAAAGACCTAAGATTTTTCTTGAAAAGGGGCTTAGAAGCAATTGATTTGGATTCATTAATCCATAAACATCTGATTTCAAATCAGATTGCCAGCAGACATAACCTCTCTGCATTGCTACAACAGAGACTTGATTTGATTAATCAAACAGCTCTGATTCACTGGATTGTCTACAGAACAGTTGTCCCTGACAATACTATGCAAATAGCTGCTGATGTGGTACTGGCATCCCAGATTTCTAAAACTATGCTTTCCTCCTTGAAGTCATCAACACTTTATATCTAATTCAATTTTATTCTTCTATATAAGTGTTTCTGTATAGGACATACATAGTTTTTAATCCATTTTTAAACCATTTGCTTCAAAAATAAGTGTCATCTGTAAGATTTTATTGCTCTATACCTCAGTTAACCCTTTAGTTGAAGTGCAATATTGATATTTCTGTATTCTAAACAATTTAAAATTATATAAGCATGTATACATATACACTTCTATGTGTACCACTATAAATAATTTTTTAAAATTCTATTTTTCCGGAGCTATGCGACAATATTTCTCATGGAAGTATTTTTGCCTGTTCTGTTTGAAAGAGCTGTCATAGACACAGAATTAAATGCATTGGTTTAGAGAAAAGGAAATCTTTCTATTTCAAAATTCCAAACCCAAATATGCTAGCTAACTAGGTCTACATATTTTATACTGACTGTTGATAAGACAGCACGAGGCAGTAACATGCAACAGATGTATGATTCACTTCCTAACAGATAATGGTTACTCCACGGGAGTATTTGTTCATTCTCCTGGGAAATAACTCAAAGGTGAAAAAAAAAGTAGGCCTGCCATCAGTATAAGAGAGAAGAGTAAGAATACTTTTGCTACATTTGGTTAGGTAGGAAGAAAGTAGGGAAGAAAAGCCAAAGTGCCTTAAAGATGCAGAAAAGCTAAGCCTGTATCATCAGCAAAAAAAAGCAGGGGGTGGCAAAACTTTAATCAATAGATTTCTAAAAAGTGACAGTTCCTAATCCCCAGAAGAAAAGACTTTGTGGACTTTGAAGTTCAGTAACAATCATTGACAGAAGGCTTAGGGGAAGCAATAAAAACTGTGAATGAAGCAAGTACCTACTTTTTTCCAGCAGTGCCTTAAATACTTCAGGTCCCAAGTGAGGGTTGACGCCATCAACTGGCTCACCCTTCTGGTTGACCCTGAGGAGCATTATGTAACTACCCACCAATGAAGACCCATCTGAACCTACAAAGACTTTTGCTTTTCAGAAACATATCCTTAATTAAAATGGTCACATCTTCAGTACTCTGTCAAATAAATACGTTAGCTCAGAAAAAGCAAGAAACCTCAGCCATCCTATGCTGACTCTGCCAAAGTGCAGATTGGTCAGATTATGCTATTTCTCATCTTCTATTTGAAACAATCTGTTTCTTCTTATGATTCAGAGAACTGAAGGATGGACCTTCTGGAATGATTGTAGTCTAAACCCACCATATTGTTTTGGTAAGCTTCTTAACAAATACTTCTGTATATTAAACAGTATTGTTGGTACTCTTGCGAGATACGTTAGCTTACAAGCATTCAGTGTACATGCAGCCTCCCCTCATTCAACATGTAATAAAATGATAAACTAGATCACCCACAGGGTTACTGACAATGCATTTATGTTTCATAATTTATATTTATTAAAATAAAAATATATATGTAAGTACCTGCATCGTACCTGCATCAGTTACTTGTTTCTAGATTTGTGCTAGATTTTTATTGCTGAAGTTTTACGTATTTACAGCATTTTGAACCACAGTGTGTGTATTCAATGGTAATTGCTTAAAGAATTACAGAGCAATTGGTGATTTCTATTCAGATTTTTTGGCAGAGCTTGAAGTCTCAGTACCAGTGGAAAAAAAAATATAATGATTTGTTTTAGAAATAAAAAGTGCAACTCTTTTCATTATTATATTGTCAGAAATACAAGCAATTTTCACAGAGAAAAGGAAGCAAAATGTGAGGAAAAAAGTTTTGAGAAGGAGATTCAAGACCCTCTTCAAAACTCTATAAGTAGCAAGCCTTCCTACACTGGCAATCTTGATTCAAAACTGGGATGTGGTCAAAAGTGAAACTTCTTTTAGAATTTCAGCTACTCTCAATTGGACTTTTTCCCAGCATGCAGATTAGGATAATACCCTGTCTGTGTAAAAAGAAAGGTCCACGACTCCAAACAGCAGGAGTGCTGAAGTCAAAACAGTATTGCTTGACAGAACTGAATAAGGAAGTCTGAATACTGCACTTACTTATTTTTGTTTCTATTAACTTGAAAGATGTGCCCCATCATACACTTGTATTCATTCCAAGCATCTATCACCTGACTTTGTGTATGATGTTATACTGCTTGAAGATGATTCTCACAGCCTGAGCTTAAAATGAGAAGTTTTGACTCAATTGAAATGCAAAGACAAAATACTGCCTTCCTCTCCCAGCTGAGGTTTTATTTAATGTGCCAGATTAAGAAGCCTGCTCTACTTTACTGGATCAGAGTCAACAGTTTGTCCAAGAAACTCAGAGATAAGGGGGAAACAGTTCTTAATCAGGCAGAATTCTCAATAAAATAAATGGGCACTTTGCCCAAGTATGTTCTGTAGAATTTAAAATCATTATGTTTGCCTCAGCCAAATCTGAAAAAGTGGACTGCTGCTTTTATACCTATATTTTGGGACAGCTAACTCAATACAGAAGAGAAAAAAAAAATCTTCTCCTTTCCTGATGTCAGTTTTTATCAAGCTTTAATCAACTAGGAATCCCCTGAAGAAAATTCAAGCAAGTTGGAACAGCATAATCTGAAGCTCCAGTGGGTTTGGATTAAGTATAAGGCATCTTACCACTGTGTTAAATTTTTTAAAAATATCACAGATTCATGGACTAGAAACACAATTATTTTTTCCCCCGTGATTAGAAAATAACATCTATTTTATAACTGTGAAAGTTTCTGTTAAGGGCACAGACTATCATAACAACTACACTCAGAAGTATTTAATTTCTTAAAACAGTGGATGTAGTCTGATTTGCATATTCAACTGTTTTCATCAGTATCCGCCTCAGTCTTTTTCCGTTAATTTCATGTATCCTGCTGTTCTTAAGATGTTAAAGTATCACAGACACTAAAACCTGAAACTCAATTTACATAGCTTGGGATTTTTTTCCAGAAATGTTTATCTTTATACAATACTAAAAAATGTTGCCTATATGCATAAATAGCTCAAAAGTGGGCCATGACAGTGTCTATTTAGTATCAGAGATTATTTCAATGTGTTTAAAACCACGCCCCGCACATCAACCTGAAAACAGAGTAACTCAAGAAGTCAGACCTACGTATTTGGTACACAGCTATAGTAGAGCTATGCTTATAAAAGCAGCAGCTTGGCAGCTCAGAGGTTAAACTGCTAATTGTGGAAAGGGATTGAGCTCCAGCTTCCATAATTCTTGCTATTTAAGTGAATTACTGCTTCTTGTTTAAACCTAGTTATTACTCAAGAAGCTGCAAGACAAGGATGGGTGCCACAGGAAGAAAAAAGTATTAGAGATCTTTGCACTTCCTTCAGCCTGTTTTTGGGAGGAAGAAAGAGGGATAATCACACAAACATGAGGAGACAGATTCGACTCTTAAATACAAGCAAAACCATCAGGGAAACAGTTGTAATTTCACAAATACAAAATTAATGAATATGAAATAAGAATTGGGTTCAGATAGCCTTTACTTAGAGTAAGCAGAGTTATATGCAGCCCTAACCTAAAAAAAACCCCAAAACTTGGGAGTAAATTATATTAGCATCTTTTTGGCCTTTGTCCATGACTATAAAATGGCATTAATATAAATGTGACTCAGACTTGAGATCCCTGGTCACTACTGCAGCCAAGAGCCTAAGTATATGAAATCGCCTTGGCTCTGCTAAAGCACTAGTGCTAAATTCTGGGAAATGATAACACTGATTCATCTCAAAACAGTCTATATATAACAGCAAGACTAGGCACACATAAAATTATGCACTATCTTGCCCCAAGGTTAGCAACATGTTCCTAGTAGAAGGAAGAATGTTATTTTCATCCCCTGCAATCATGTGATAAATAGCTGTAGGGTAGATTCAGCAAGATCTCGAAGGTTATGATTTTACAATATAATGAATGTATGTCTAGCTCTCTGCCACCTGAAAAAGCAGCAAAACAAAGCAGGACTTGTCAGTATTTTGCTTATGGCAGAAATCAGACATTGTCCAGAACCCTTTATGAGGCACACTGCTACTTCTTAACTAGTTTGATTACAACATTCACTCCAATACTTCAACAGCTCAGCTTTCCAGCATATGGCATAATTGGAAGCAGCAGCCAGCAGGTATCACACGTGAATGGAAAATGTCACACACTGAGTAACTACTGACTGTATCAAATATGTGGTCTTGTAGGTAGGTTGATGGGGGAAAATAATGCTAATAAAAATATATTGAAAATGAGAGGATGAGTGTAACACCTGTGCAGTATATGAGACAAGCAAATTACCTAGAAAGTTCAGAAATAGAAGATATCAAAAAAAGTCTTTGAGATTAGCTCAAAAATAAAGAGGTGAAACAACACAAAAGGACATTTCAAGAGATATAAATCCCAAACCTATGGACAGTTTTAGAAGAAACTTCAAAAAAGTTGGAAAATATACTGAGAAGTGTATTCTTAGGAGCAGGCAGACTCAAGCTACCAAACAAAAAAACTCCAAGTAGGCAACTCATACCCAGGACTGCTTACCTCACTTGCAAAGGAATCGACATTTGTTCAAAGTCTACTCATTTATTGCAAACATGGAGTAGACCATGGGTGCAATGCTTTATTCTGATCATGCTTCCTATAAAATACTGTGTTTTACTTTAGTAAAAATAGAATACAGGCACATCTATACCATCACCATCGCAATGTAATGGCCTGTGCTCAATTAAGGTTTGATTCATACTACTCTGCCTTAGGGGGTGACTGAGTTATAGCCACTGTATGCAGCTGCAATCATTGGCAATCGAGCATAGTTTGCAGAACAGTAACACTGACGTCGAAGATGTGTGAAAATGCATTGGAATTACACCAGATAGTGATGCAAGCCAGGCAGGAACACTTAGGGGTGCCTCTGCTAATATATTATATTAGTGTTATATGTGAAAGTCCAAGGACTAATTCTACCAGAGGACCAAATTGTATGGTTTTGCCAGACAGTAGGACAGACTCACTTGACATAACTTGAGAAGTGTTAAAGGACCTAGACTAAGTACACACTTAATTCATATCCTCAAAGGTACCTCACTGCAAGACAGTGCAGCATGATTTCACACTGAAGTAGGTAAGGCAATATAAAATCCTGCTAATCATAAGGTATTGTAGATTCACCTGTACATAGCCAGTAGAGATCAACCCCAAGTGAATTGTTCAAGGCTGACCTTGACCAGCTAGAGTAAGGTACAAAATACCTCTTTCTTGTCTTCACAAGGATTTTACATTTAGGCAGATACCTCACAACAGAAATCTTGATATAAAACACTTTTTTTTTTTTTTTCTGAAGATAGAATCCTAAAAAATGAGAAAAAGGCACATCATGTTCAAAGAGTAATGAGTGTACACCATAGTCCAAATGTAAATGAGGTTAGGTCTACCTCAGTCAATTGCATTGTGCAGAAAAAGACAAAACTGAAATTTCTCCCTTTATATTTCAAAAGATTTCTAAGAGCAGCAAAATCTTCAGGTGAAAATGTCAAACAAATTGGCTTCACAGATAGAAGGAGCCACATGTTGTGTTTACAAGACTGAATCTTCTGTTGCAAGAGTTAATGCACTTTGTGAAAGTTACTATGGCATAACTTATAAGCTTCAGTGAGATGTGGTGGCAGTTCAGTTTTCATGACAGAATGCTAACTTATCTCTGATACTGAAAAAACTAATGAGGTGTTATATAGTTGCAGAGCAGTGTTACATGCAGAGATATGCAGGATTTTTTGGTTTTTCATTATCTGTGTAACTGTATAGACATAAAAGTAATGAAAACCCAAAACAGGCAGCAAAAGCTTAAGGCTTTAAAGATGGAATAAAATTGTGCCAGTGTTTTCTAGCAGAAATATGATAAATTTAAGCAATCTCAGAAAAAGCCCCTGATACTCCCACTGGCATTTTCTGCTGGGTCTAAGGTCTCAGGGGTAGCACTTAGGTGAAGATCACAATTAAGCTAACACAGGCAATTTATTCTCATGCTGATTTTATTCAAGTCGAGGCAATGACATAATGTTAAGCAGTCTTAAGGATTCTCTTTGTTATTCTTGTTGCCTATGGCTTTTAATTGAAGGTGCTATCACAGCATCCCTATCAGATGCCAAATGTCATGAGTAGTAGCAAACAGGAGCACACAGTGCAGAGGGCTCTCCTGACCTCCAACTATCTCCACTGAGGACAGCAGGATATAACACTTTTCAGTAGCTAGAGGCTTACTGAAATGAATTTCCACAATGCTGAATACAACTAAGGCTGGTATTCAGCACTAGGACATCAAAATGTTAAATGATACCAAGTGTGAGACAGTGAATGCAGAGCGTTTTTTAATGTGGTCACCACTGATCCAAAGAATGAAAGTTCTAAAATTGGAAATTACTTCTGTGACATACTTTTGACAGATAAATATCATAGATGACAACAAGAAGTACTTTGTCTGGAGGTGATCTGCACCATCTATAAAGCTTCAGCAGGCACTGAATGAAACTGCTCAGTTGAAAAGTGCTCAGCACACTGTTTTGAATAAGCAGACTCAAGGATCACTGACAATCTGTATATCACAGCAGCACTGCCAGTTTTCTTATTAAAGAATAAGTTTTCCTACAAGTTCAGTCATCTTTAAACCATTTTGAAATGTAAAGATATATGATATGTTTTCATCTCTCCTTCCAATCTTCCTTTCAAATTGCTGAATTCAAGAAGCACTATCCAGCTACTGAGTTGCCATCTCCGTTCTTCTGCCTTGTGATTTACATTTTTTGTTCCTGTTTTCAGAATCAATTTTCTATCATAAGTCTGTGAGATAGCACACCTATTACAAATTGTGAATGCATTATGCCATATATGAGAAAAGTATGAATGATCTTACAAAAAGAAGGAAAACAGTGAGCAAATAAAACATATATGAAATCATTATTTTGTCTACTTGTTTTAACTACAACATATATAGGATGGCTTCCCATATTATGCTGCTATCCAGATATGCTTCCAAATGTTTCAAATCCTTGAATCTTAAGAGAGTATGGTTGATTTAAAGTCTTTGTGTAGACACAAGCAATGTGTGGTTATGGGTTGGGTGTACTACAACAGATTGAACATAAAATGTGCCATTTCTGCACTGTGATACTATTTATTTGAGGGGAAAATTCAGATTTCTAATATATGCATAAATATGTTTAAAAAAAGTGTGCTTGGAGAATAAAAGAAGAGAATAAAAAGAGAAACATCAAAGGACAGAGACAGTATCTCATAAAAGAAAGAGATGTATTTAAGCATCTGCCAAATGACACTACTTTTCATATCATTTATAGTAGAAGCTTGAAGACTAAAATACTTCACGAGCCATTAGTTTCTTGGTACTCTGTGACGGATTAGAATATTTCTTAATCAACTACTAAAGCACAGAAGAGGGCCAAAGCAAAGATTCAGCAAAGCTGAGTGATATTGAAATCCAGGGATATCCAGCAGAGGTGCTATCAACAGACACATCACAAAACTATAGAAGGGCATCAGTTTCTCAGATCTCTCAAAAAGCCCAATGCTTTTGTCCATTTCTTAGTCCAGAATTTGAAAAATCACCTTAAGAAACAAAAGTTCTGATTTTTACTCAGGGAAGCAGATAAAAACCCCAAGAATGTTACAAGATTCAAATTACTTGCTGAAGGTTCTGAACCCCACTTTGCCCAGAGACAGTTTGAAAGCCTACACAGACCACCCAGAAGTGGTCCTGCCCTCCTGGTTAAGTACTTTGGGCTGCATGAGGCTTGTTGCAATGCATTAACACTACAGCAAGAACTAAGAATAAAAAAAATTAAATGTATTTAAATTTCATTCATATTTTCATCCCATTCATACCGGATGGACATTCACAAAATTCATACAGATAGTCACCTACAGCTCCATTGTCCACCTGGATTGTACCAGTGCTCTAAACAGAATGGGCATTAGAAGCCAAGACTAACAGGATTGGAGTGACCTCCCTTCACTATACCCATGTTTCTCATCTGTTACCCCACTACAGAAAAATATTGCCATTTTTAAGTTTAAGGAAGAAAAAAGATGTTGTAAAATAAAAAATAAAATGCCAATCACAGCAGCGGATCACCTATCTTGTCTCATTTTGTACTTCTGTTGATTGACAACCTGGTGCGATTGTAGCATACAAAGGCAAAAAATCAGGCGTTCCTTTTGAACTGAAATGTTTGACAGATGCAACAGCTTTTGCATCGAAACTGATGAAATCTCAAATATCATAGTCCATCTCCTGTACAGAAGAGAGATTAAATTTCAACACACAACATTTACTGTCCTTAGGAGATGCAGATTTAATTTGGGGGGGTGGGGTGTTGTTTGTTCAGTTGGTTGTTTTTGTTTGGTTGGGGGCTTTGTTGGTTTTGTTTGTTTCTTATTTATCTGGCAGTTGTTAAAAATACAGGAGATGACTTGGGCTTTGCAAGTGGTACACAGTCTACCTCCTGCTGCTCTCGATGCTGCAGACTTCAACAGCATCCATGTTTCAGAGTACTGTTGTCACAAACTGAAGGCAATTTGAAATTCTCTTAGCGGTAACACTAGCATGTCACTGATATTTTGACCTGTATTTTTGCAATGGTGAAAGTGAAACAGTCTGACAACTGACTGAAAATTCATACTGCTGTTGACACATACCTTTTACCAGAGAGGTAAAAGAAACATTTTTACACCATAGTGTGAATGGCCTGATACTAAGTTTTACAGAACAAGGTAGCAAGGAACATGCAGTGCTGCGGAAAACCAGAAATACTCAGAACACCATCAAAATAAAATAACTGATGTTTCATTGGAAGGTCTTACTGAAAAAGATAGCTGACGGCCAGATAATGATTTTTAAAAGTCAGTAAGACTCTTTCTGCTAATTTGGAAGCCTTTGAATTTTAGTCATAATCTAAAGCAGACTTTCCCAAAGCCAACTGTGCATATACATTTTTGTGCCCAAATGCACTATTCAAATAATACCTTCACTTAAAGAAATACCTAACCCTTCCCTTGACCTCAGTGAGAAAAATGGACTGGATAATGCTCTTCACCAGGAAAGTGAAAGAAAGTGAAGAATATGGACCACAGTGAATTATACTCTTCACTGGACATGGGATGTGTCTCACCAAGCTGTGCTGCTCAGTTTGACAACCAGCTTAAAGCACCATATTTTCTTCAGGGTGGGGTAAATCACAAACCCACTGAAGTAGATTAGATTTGTTATAGAATTACAAGTCAGGCAATCTGAATCCCACCATAGTGTCAGCAGAAGCAAAATGCACTGTGTACACATGCACTATCAGCTAAGCGTACTGGCGAAAACTGTACAAATGATACTTTCTGTGAACATCGCTTACAGAAATAAAGCTATATCCACCATCAGAAGCTGGCCATCTGAAGCAATCATGATGCTCAGATATATTCATCATGGAAGAAGAGGGACTGGAACAACAACAATATTCTCAAAAACCACCTCACTGAATGGAAAGCTACTAAAAACAGGAGTTAAATATCATTCCCTTTGAGGCTAAGCATCCTGTCAACACAGGAAGGAGGTGTTCTCTTAAAATTCATTAGTCTGTACCACTCTCTGGAGCTCCTGGATCCCCTCCTGTAAAAATCAAGTTTTTGTGAAAACTTTCAAAAAAATTGAAAGAGAAGATGGACCTCAGTGGTCAAAGCATTTGACCATGACATTCATCAGAGCAGCTACATAGGTCATATGTAGAAACAGATGCATCCTACGGAACCTTTACATTAGAAAGACAATTGTTTCCATAACTTTATGTGTTTTGAAGGAGACAGATATTTACATCTATCAGGCTTAGCCATTTAAGAGATACTACTGCTAGCTACTAATAAACAAGGGGCTGGAAGAACAGCAAAATACCATTCATAATTGAAGCATGGTCTTCAACTTGACTTTTTCAGTGTTTTAAGGGCTGTATGACCTTACAAGGCATAGGCTAAATTAGTTCATTTGATGAAAAATATTGTACAGACAGGTATTTAACACTTTTTAATGATAAAGAAAACCAATCAGATGTTTTTTCTTACTAGTAACACATGAAAGCCTAGGCGGTTCTAAGAACATCCTTCAGAACTACAAATGAAGCATCTGACAATTTCACTGGAAGGAGTGAGGGCAAATGAAGGAATATCAGTTTCAGGCTACAAAGTGTTTTATAAATCAATATCAATAGTGATTCTCTTTCAGCTATCAGCCAGTGAGAATATTCGATTTCATTTTCTGGACTGGGAAGAGGTTGTTATTTTAAAACTCTGCCTTTCTCCAAACCTGGGGGGGGGAAACAACGGAAGAAAGAAAAATCTGACTGCTGATCTTTCCCATTTTATCAAATTCAGCTCAAATTAAAAGGATTTTTAATTCACTGATTAATTTTTTAGATTTTGGAAATATTACCTAAATATCATCCTATTGTTTTTATAAAGAAGTTAATTGTTTTTATTGTGTTTATTGTTTTTATAAAGAAGTTAATATTAGAAAGAGCTGCAGATGGAATAAACCACCAGATTTATCCCAGCTTGAATTCAACTTCAAACGGTGAACTGTTACTGTAGAAAAAGGCTCTTTATAGTCCTCTGGTAAGAGAAAGTACACATTTTCCAGACCAACTTTCCAGTAATAATATTAATATTTGTGCACAAAAAGCTCAGTGTGACATTTCACAAAAGAAATGGCAAAACTACAACATCAGCTCATAGGAAACTATACATTCTACAAACCAAAAATGTGCGGCAAATGAAGAATTACACATTTTTCTCTCTGTGTAACAGAAGATGCAGGACAACCCATGCCAAGACTTCAAAACAAACCTCCTCCCCTCCCCCCCACCTGCTGCAAAAGAAGAAAGATGAAAGAATGGGTAACTTTTGAGAATGGTACAATTTAGACACCTCAGTATGATTACAGACCAGATCTTTAACTACTTTTCTCTGCATTATCACATAAAATTCACAGAATACACAAATCCCTAAAATTAAATTGGGAATGAAGGCCAAATCATTCCAAGATTTGAAAGTCCAGACACTTATAGATAGAGCAACATGAATTTTGTACCAAAATTGTAGTGGCCTCTATGTTTTCCTGAAACCCAGTGGTCCCAGGAATAACATACACAGGGGGTTGTATGGCTACAACAATGCTGCTGTTCCTAAAAATTTATTTTGGTTTTGTTTCAAGTTTTCATAATTTCACAACCAATGAAAAAGTAGCAATATCAATTTAAGGTCCTCTGCCAGAAATAGCTATTTCTGCTTCAAGAGAGAGTTTATAGCTCACTAGAAAATAATCCATTACAAGAAAATTATTGCAACTCCATTAGGAAGAACTTTTTTTGTATGGTATTTTAATTATAAGGGAACAGTTAACATGCATTTTGTGTCTAGACTAGCACTTAAAATCTCACTTAGGTAAGATTGTTAAAGCCCCTTATGTAGCAAATGTCTTTCTAAAAGATAGAAACGAACAAAAGATGTTCTCCTCCCCTCACACTTCAGTAAAATATGATGGCATCCATTAATCTCTTATCTACAGTCTGGTAAATCTTCCTACTCAATGGAATATTATCTCATGTAAACCAGAAATGAACTGATTAAATGCCCACATCAGTGTATGGGGATAAATCATTTTACATACACTGTGCCACAGGCTGGAAAGCCAAAGAAATAAAAGAAGGAAAAAACAATACATAATTCCATGTGCATTTTTTTTTCTTCAGCAAAGACATTAACGTTACAAAATGTATGCAACATGGCTGTACTTCAATAGCAACTGAGAAAATTTATGAGTATAGATTTTACATACCACCATGATGTTCTGTGAAAGTAGTGATACCAAAATTTCAGGTAGCAACTGTAATTTCTGTTAGATCTTTCAGAACACTATTATGTCCATTTTCTCAGTTAAATCCTGTATGTTTAATGTAGTTAAATGGTACAGTAAGAAGATACAGCATCTCCTGAACTAAATGAAACTTGAATCCAGCTATTCTTGAACAGAAACTGCCTAGACAAGGACCTATCCATAGGCATTGCATATCTGGCCCTTGGACAGTATCTATCAAGATAAACAATATTGCAAAAATAAGAATCCTAGAATTGATGGAGCAAAATTACTCAGGACTTGAAACCTGCACTTCAGACAGGTAGACTGTTCCTGTAAAGAGTTGCTGAATGTAAATGGGTCACAGTTTTCATATCTTTAACATCTGTTGTTTATACCCAAGAAAGCACATCAGGGGCAAGAAAATTAATTCCCCAATTGCTGTCAACTGCGTTAGGGAACAGCAATAAACAGCTTACTGTAAGCCTCTAGCTACAATAAAATTGCTGTCAATAAAGTGTGGCTGATATGGTTTTGCTGTGCTAGAAGAGACTCTTTGGAAGTGAAAATCTGAAATGGAAACTAAAAAGATTCTCACTTGTTCTTATATACAAAAGAACATTATCAAGAAAATGCAATAGTATAAAACTCTCACTATCCAGTTCTCACTCATGCGTGTGGCACAAATTTCTTAGCATATGTGAAACTTTGGCTTTGGATATTTGGGACAGATGAGATTCCACTGATTCTCATAAAAATCTTTTGCACAGGAAACATTTAAAGAGAAATTAAAATTACTAAGATTTTACTGTCTGATCTGTATACACAAAATGTTCCCTAATATAGTTTAGCATGTCTACCGTCAGTATTGAAAATGATATTATAGCTTAGGGTTATGTTCAGATATCCATTATAACTCCCAGTTTTCACATGCCCTTAACTTTCTGAAAAATTTTTCTTTTCAGCTGAAATTTTCTGTGCTTGGTTGCAGCTCAAAGACGAATTTCTTTAGACAGTTCAGTGAAATCTGTTCACCTATTTTTCAGTTATACAACAATAGAAAAAAATACACTGTACATTATCACCAGTTCTAATATTTTAGTATAGATATACAAATATACAGAACTAGAAAGCAATTGAATTTTACATGCAGACACTCTTCCAGATGACTAGTCCTCACTCAAGACTAATATCCATGCTAACACATAAACCAAACTAAGCATACAAAAAAATGTATGTATTTTTTATTTATACTAAGTGATGAAACAAGGCCACTAAAAATAATACTGCACACAGAATTGTGGAATGCTATGGTTACAGAATTTTAATATTTGCAGGTGACGTAAGCTCTGCACTGCTGTTCCAATGCAGATCTCCATCAACTTATGCACCTTGAAATTGCCACTCGCAGCGTATCAAATTAAGAATCATTAATGTTTTCAGCTTTTCTTTTCTTTTACATAAATGCCAAACTTAAAAATTTGAACACTCCAGAATAAGATAACATCAATTAGATTTGCCACATAAAGCTAAAGTGATGTGCATTGATCAGCAGAAGCCTGGCTACTTGTTCCTTGATCAGGCAAGAAGTCCATTGGCTGCAAAAGGAACAAAGCAATCTTCACAGAGCTTATGTTATTGAGTAAAAGATTAAAAATATACTTTCAGATGGTATGTAGTTAATGTGTCGTTCCAGCCCCAAATCCTTAATTTCTGCCACTAGAGCACAGAAATACAAGGACAGTGTTAACATATGTTCAACTTTCCTGAATCTTCTAGGACTGTACACGTTTCCAAAATTTCCACATTTTCATTTTGATTCAGAAAAGTGCTTATAGTGTGCTTACGACTTTTTCTTGAAGACAACATCTCAAGTCACTTGGGCTTTAAGGATCTGCTTCAATTTTACCACTTTTGAAAGTTAAGCTCATGTCTAAATGCATTTTGATTAGGAATGAAGACTGAAGGTTTTGCCCATAACCTATACTGATACATATTTTTAAACCTGTGTCATTTGTCACTGCTGTGCTTTAAATCTGATTATATGAAGTTGTTATAATTTAAAACTGGGATAACCACAGTAAATTTGCCTTAATTTCTTTTATTATTTAATCTATTGTTAATCTAATGACATTGAGTAGGAGCTTTTGTCTATTTATTTGCTTTTCAAAAGAGGTCTTTCACATAGAAGAATACAACATGTCTTCTTCTGCTATATTTCTATGTAGCTGTTTGGAGTAATGACTTACTAATTTCAAGCGCATTTTAAAGTTCAATCAAATACTGAAAAGAACACTGATTGAGAAGCCTGCATAGATTTCAGTATTCGTTATGAATCATAACACTGATTTTGGAAGCTTAGCTATATAAGCTGGTGGTGTGCAACATCCTTTCTATACTTCTAATTATGTGAATTATCATTTAGAACAATCCCAAGTTCAAGTATTCAAAAATGCTCTTTTCAGAGCATCCACCAGGTTTACTGCAAGATAGGCACTTGAAGGAGGCTTTGGTTTTCATACTGGGTGCTTGTGAAACATCAGTCTGTACAATTCAAAGTCACATGTAAAAACCACAGAATTTCCACTAAATTTATTGATGATTGCACAGAAATTGCCCAACAAAATAAAACCCAAAAAACCCCCACAAAACCCCCCAAAAACCTAAGAATTTTTAATTGAACAATATATTTTAAATTCTAAAATCTTTTTGATTTAAGACCCAGTTCTAACAGATTTCTAGGGCCATGTGCCCTTCAAAAGTATCAGGATTTTGCTTGAATGAAGTCCAAGTGCTGACTTAAGCCTCAGCTCTTTACTAATATTAATGTATCTGCAAGACACACTGTGTGTGAATTTACCTTGAACTAAAAGAAACTGTAAGTAAAGGTGAAGGATGCTAGTATTTCTTAGACATATATTTATCCTATATTTATTTCATCTTTCCTTATCTGAACATCATCTACAACAATTCCCATGTTCTTTACAAAACACACCAAGTTACTGAATATATATATATGTAACCTAACTCAATGTTAGATGCAGAGAAATCAGTTATGTTAAACATGAAGAAAACAATACAATGGCACAGAACTAAGTATCTCTTCCTAAAGGAATTTGTAACATCTTTTTTTCCAATGCTGTGGCATTAGCACACACTACTGTTCAATAAGATGTTTAAATATGAATACTTTGCTTAAAGGCCACACTATCATAAATTAAAAAAAAAAAATTACCTATGATGGTGTATTTCACTCCTGTGACAATGAAGATTAGCTAAAATGCATCTTAATTTTAGGAATTACAGACAGAAGACTAGGAAGGTTGTTGATGATTACTACCATTGATGGTTATACTACTCCAGCCAAAATTGACAAGGAAGCATAAAAAGATTACATCCTATAACACTCACCATTGGGAGAAAAAAACCCAAAAAAGACACTATATCATTCCCCACAGAATAAAAATATACAATCTCAGATTAGGTAACTATCTACCTAAGAAAGAGTTGTAATTTCATTTACATATAATAATCCAGCTTTTTCAGGAAGCAAGCCAAACCATGAGTATCTCCTCAAAAAGGATACGAGAAGACCTCAGTGATATTTGACGCAAGTCCATATATAGTTGAAATTACAGTTATTGTTAAATGGAGACCAGTGTAATTAATCTAATGAACACAGGTAACTCTGGAGATACTGCCAGGTTTTTTTGTATGCGTGTGGGAGTTTTTTTCTCCCCTCATGTTCAGTTTTGCCATGCAGAGCCTACATATTCTGTCAGGTAAAAAAATTCTGGGTGTCTCAGCTGCCTCTAGATACTACGGGGAGTTAAGTCTGAGCTTTCTGATAGAGTTTGGAAACCTAATTAATGCCTAAATTAAAATAATCTCAGAACAAAAAAGGAATGTGTGGTTTGGGGGATTGCATTTTGTAAATAAAACTGAGGAGAAAACTTCAGACAAGTAAGCACAGACTATGAAGAGCTCTTCTATAATTTTTTTTGGGGGGGGGAGTTTATTTTTTTTTTTTTTTTTAACTTACACTGACAGCGTGTGCATGGTGCTGCAAGATGGCTTGGAGAGTAGACTCTTCTTTAAAGTCCCTTAGAGAGATTAGGGGTTTGTGAGATTCTTCTGTGAGATTCTTCTGTGAGGGATTTGTGAGATTCTCAGTGTCTCCTAGGGAGGAGTTGTGTCAGAGCAGTTACTTAAGCAGAACTGCCTCCAAAGCGCTTGTTTTATTCTTAGCATCTTGTCAGTGTGACACCTTACAGACACACAAAGTCAAGACACACTTCTGGGAACGGCACAATCATCTCAGATAAGGCTAACACAACAGCAAGAGGATGACTTTGTCCTAAACTTGGCTACCGTCAAAACCGTTTTGCCAGGACAAGCTTAAACGAGTCTCGCTTGGTTCCCCAGGATCCATATCCCTGATAAATTCAGACAAACCACCACCACTTGGAGGGTGCTGCGCCCGCAAGCAGCACGGACGCGACTCGCAGCACCGACCGAGCCTCTGCGTGGGCGGAGCACCGAGGCCGGGTCCCTGCGAAGAGGCAAGGGCGGCCGGCCATCAGCGCGGCGCTCCCCGGCTGGAGCCCGGCCCGGCCCTCCCGCGCTCGCGGCCCCCGCAGCCTCCGCAGCGCTGGCGCGGGG